>CABEEJ010004034.1:31754-52746 GCA_901482245.1 Timema douglasi
TATATATATATATATATATATATATATATATATCTATATATTTCTGGTGTAATATCAGTTTCTTCTGAAACTTGTTTATGTAACAATAGTTAACATCAAGATGTATAAAGATTGGGTTTTTGTTGGGCGCCACCCCTAGTATCTAGGAGAAAAATAGTAATAATAATAACAACAAAATAAAAACATTTACCTCGGCTAATTCAGACAGTGGAACGACGACTCTCAATACTAGAGACCACTGGGGAAACTTAAAAACTAAAAAATGAACAATTTAGGTAAAAATGGATTGTTGGAACAAAATGTAATTTAGACTACAATAAAAATAAATGCATAAAATGACAATTGTTGGAACTTATGTGGATTTATTATTGTTTCCCTTTTTACCACATCCAAATCCTACTTATGAAATTCCGGATAGTTATAATTCTAATTTAACAAAGTATAAAATAATATAGTTGAAACAAAAAATAAGAGAAAAATAATATATAATCAATAAAATTAATTATTAGACATAAAATAAAATGTCACTTAATTCTCTGCATTAGTCTGTCTTTCTGAATTTCGTAAATGAATTCTGATTTTTATAAGAGAGAAAAAAATAATTAAAGTTGAAGAGTTGGTTGACCTCACCCATGAATTAGTCCATATTGAAACACCAACATCAGAAATTTATTTCACTTTAGTAATGTAAATTCTTCCACAATTTAAACGAAAATAAACAATCTAGTTCTTGCACACACACACTTAGCTTTCCATTTTTGCTACTTGTACTTTAATTTACAACCGTTAATTCACTTTAAAGATAATTTGAATTAGGAGATCCACAGATTTGGCTCCGTGTTAGATCAACACCGAGGAAGAAGACCCTGTCTCCTACACAAAGTCTTTCAAAAATCAAATTTAAAAATGTTCTATTCTTTACTTCCAAGTCCAAAGAGAAAACTAATATATAAAAACAAAAGATAAAATGTTGGCTATGGACTAGGGATAAAATCAAATACAATGCAAGTTTAATATAAATATTGAATTATATTCCAATGAATGTGAACAATGTTTTCATAAAAGAATTAAATGTTTATTTCTATCTGTCAAAATCGAAAAGCGCGCTAGTTTTGATTTATTTACATCGAGCTTTGTTTCTTCTTTTTTCCTCTTTTACAATAACGAGATCCACTACTCACTTGTTTGATAGAACTGCGCATGCGTTAAAACAAACATGGCTGACGTTAAAAATAAATAGGAGTCAACACACTTCTTAGAAGGATAATTAATATGTTTAATAAAAGGTAAGTGTTCTTCCTTAAATCAAAATTCCTTATTTAAATTATTTAAAACAATGTTATACGTTGTTCCTTCCATACTTTTATTTTATGAATGGATGTAAATAGTGTTATTAGTCAGGCCGGCGACATAGTGGCCGAACTTTTAAGTCCTTAATTTCATACAAAAATAAATAGGAAATTATTCACATAAAATAGAAAATATAGAGAAATACAAAGTAGGGTGGCAAATTACGTCACATTAGAATTAGTATTTTCTTTTTATAAATATGAAAATATCTGATTAATTTTCTAGTCAGATGTTACAAACCTAAGGTTGTTAATAATATTTTACTGCGTGCGTCTCATTTTAAACCCAGTCCTGGTTATACGCATATTCATACAACTAGGGTAAGTATTAGGTATAATTTAAAGGAAATACACTAGAATTTGTGTGGAGGGCGGAATCATTTAGTAAAAAATATCCACACTTTATCTGGCCGGGATTCTAACCCCTGACTCCTCGTTACTAGAAAACCAGATTAGATGAGATCGCGCGAGTGACATTAATATTTGTAAAAACGAGCAAATTTAAAGACGCTTAACTTATCTAGTTGTTGAAGGGGAAAGAGATAAAGAATATTGTATCCTGTATTTATCTAGCTTAAGATTATATATTTTCAGAGAGATTGCTCATCTCTTAATTGAAAGCGTTTGAACATTTTCTCAGCGCATACAATCACGTCTATGGCTAAATTATGGAAGCTTTTCACGAGATTTGAATTGCCTGTGTTTAGCGGGTAACCGCTTTCGAACTGCTAAGCCTCTGCTAATATACATGTACTGAGTACTTTGAGGACCAAAATACAAATATATTGCCTAGAGAAAATTGAGGTAATAAACCAATGAATGCTGTTTTTTTTTTACCTTACTTCGTCTTTTATTACCCATTCAGACAAGTCGAAAATTTACACTATTGGAGAAAGGCTGCGGAAAGTATTGCTTTAGAGGAAATGTATCCAAATTTGCATGGAAGGAAAGTAATAAATCCTTAAGGGAAAGTCATCCTCAGTGAACCTATCTGGGATTTAAGCCACAACTACTTTCGCTGGTTAAATAAACTATACGAGACTGACACCTTTTTGACCGTGTGATCAGTGCTGTGGTTCAAATTTGAAATTGCTCAATTTAAATGTTGCTAGATCATACTTACTGGCATGAAAACATTTTGATTTTGTATGCGGGCTAATTAATCATTTTTCCCATTCATGCTATAAATAGTTGTTTAACTGCTAGAGATCATACTTATACCTAGCACACAGTTAACATATGTTCAGGGTTTATATAACACATTATAATGAACAAAATAAAGCGCTATCAGAAATATAAATATAGCCATAATGAGCAAATTAACTCTTGCCTGAAACAAAATTAGGTGTCAGCTAGAATAACCGAGAAGCCAACATTAGTACTTGGGTGGATGGAATTTTAAAATGAATTGGCTTGTTTGGTCAATATTTTGTTTTATTATCTCCACAAAAAATATTATTATTACTATTATTACAGCATCTTATTACCCGTTCGGGTTGTAGGCACTTACTTTAATATGTAATGGCAGGGTGATTGTGGGATGAAATGGAGGACCTACAGCTTAGCGTGGGATCCAAACCACGGTGGTGGCCTGGCATTCTCCACATTCACAAGATGTCTTGTCAGAAGTGAAGGAAGGGTTTGGCAATTAGATAAATCTGTAATAGGACTAAGGATTGAACCCCGGACTCCCAGAACATAAGTCTGACACCTTACCCCTAGACAGCCAGGTCACCGTTTACACCAAAAAGGAATATATAAACACATCATAAAGAATATTAATTACACTAGAAGCATTGTTTAGTAATATTACCACTTTGGTGGCTGCATGTTCAAAGGCGCCACTCTCACAAAAGACGGGGCTATCTATGTTGTGGAGATAAGGTTTCAAACCACGGTCGGGTGTACTGAGTTTTTTTCCTGAAGCTGTTTTACACTCTCCCCCCCACACAAATGCAGGTACAATTTATCTAAATTCAACCTTTCTCATTTCTAACAATTCGCGATCAGTGCATTTTATGCGTATAAGCCAAAAAGTTAATAAGATACAAGGTTTAAAAAAATGGAAATATTGAACTTTATTTAAAGTTGATCAGCCTCATGGTATACTGGTCAAAGTCCCTGGCTGCTGTCCTTGAAGTCCTAGGTTCAATTACCGGCTGGTACTGGGGTATTTTTTTTCGAAAGAATAATAGTTCTCATAGCCACCAAGGTTTAGTTAATTAGGCTTAAGTTATGCTAATATCTTTTATTAGCTCTATTCCATCATATTTACTATCATTACCTCATTTCATTGGGACATGAAAAGATCCTTCAAGAAAAGGATGTACTATCAGTACGTACAGTACATTTGAGCGTCTCATAGGAAATGACACATTAGTACTGGTTAATCTTTCCACAAACCATGCTACATATTGATGTAGGCCAGGCACGTCTTTTCTTTAAGCACAACTATTTTAGTTATCTAAACAAGGCCTCTATGACCAGTTATTGACAGCACAACGAATCGTTTTGAAAGACACATAGAAACAGTTATCTTTTTTTTTGTCAAAACACGTTTCCGCTCAACCTTACGAATACAACGCATGAAAGAGCTTCTCTCTCTCTTTTTACCGCGCAGGGAGTATCTTGAAAAGGCAAATCCTTGCCGGAAAGACCATACAAGACAACAGATGAAAATAATATTAATTGATCCGTATGATTACACTCTGTCTTACCAACAAGTGCTGCTTACCGTGGACAAATCATCAGGCTTAATTTTCTCAATTAGTTTACCTCAACCCTTCTCATCTTTCTATTGTTGATGGACTGTGTATATATTTACAACCAACTTCTAGCTCAACTAGTGTTGTCGAGCGCGAAACTAGTACTTACAAGTTTGCTCTCAACAGTGGATCGATATACTACAGTCAAATTTTCATGGGCAGGGTCTTTTATATTATTATTATTATTATTTTAGCACCGGGTCTTACTACTCGTTCGGGTTATACGCTTTAAGTACTAATTACGCTAATGTATTAGGAAATGGGAAGGTTGAATTAGAGGAAGTGAACCCGCATTTGCGTGGAGGGAGAGCGGAAAACAATTTAGAAAAAAAAACCAGTTCACCCGACCGAGATTTGAACCTCGATCTCCCCGTTCTCAGCAGTCGAGCTCTACACGACTAGCGCGTTAGCCAACTCCGAGGGTATTTTATAAAATATATAGTTTGTGGTACACATTGAAGAACCTTTACTATATTACTAGGGCTATTTTATAGGTTTTGATACTATCTATAAAAGAAGAAAGTGACATGATTTGATGTATAGATACTTTTAAGAAGATCTAGTAACTTTTCTGTTATATAGATCCATTCCTATAAACGTTTGACTGTAATAACTTCTGCTTCTGTCCACGTGGTTATTTTTTATAATAAATATAGTATCTGACTAACCAATACATTAAAAACCTCATGAACCACATCGAGTAACACTCGGACTAAACACCAATTTAATCTAGTTTTCTGGCGAATGAGTGACCGTGGTTCTAATCCCAACCGTATGTACTGAGAATAGTTTTTCTAAATGGTTTTCCTTTCTACGTACACGCAAACACGAGCCTCTTTCCTTTAAATTCTACCTAACTCATAGCCAATCCATTAGTGTATATCAATGCGATTATAATTTACGAATAGTAAAACGCAGTAAAAATAAAGTACCGCAGAATGACGGGAAATATTTTATGTCTGCCCATTCTATAATGTTCTTGAAAAGTTGACGATTTGGGGAGTGTGCCATGAAACTAAGGAAATCTAATATTTTTATCACTCGTTTGGACTAATAGGGGTTCGATCAACCAAATAAAAATTATATATAGACAATGAAGTTATATCTGTTGACGCTGAATAGGAAACAGTTTATGAAGGATGTTTATTGATCATTATATTTCATCTTGTTTTAGTTTGTTTTTGCCGTCTTTATTTTCTATCTAGAAATTTTTTGGAATCGACATTATTATGACTGGTAGTTTTGATGTCAGTTTAACACTTCCGACTCTAATTAAATAAACCGATAATCAATCTTGGCATAGTGCACTGGAAGATATTTCATATTTGAACGTTTGGCAATAAACCTTTCTTTCTTATAAATGAATGAGAATATTTCGTTATTAGAGTTGCTATTATAAATATTATAAAAATACATATATACTACTATTAATATATATATATTATTCTGCAAATACTAAAATTGATTACACCCTTTAAAATGTATAGTTAAGATATAAATATACATTTAGCAAATATGTATTGTAGTTTTTAATACAATATGTACTCATTAAGCGCGAGTACCTAGGGGAGCTCCTCTCGCAAACTAATATTCGTTAGAGGACCATCCTCGGATCAAGAAGATCAAGACCATCGCTCCCAGGTATTCTCGGATCTCCAGTCAAGACAACCCTTAAGGTAGGCTCTACACAGTACATCTTTTTATTAAACCAACGTTCAACTCCTGTCTCTGTTTTAGTGTAACTAAAACTGGTCCTCCGGAATTAAATTACTTTTTTTGTTAGTCTTAAATACATTAAAGAGACAGATCGCTTATACATTTTGGTCCTACGGGACGGATAAGAGTGTTCACGTGCTATGGAAATAACATTAATTTTTTTTGTCTTCTTGCTAATTCAATGTTAAAGAAACAAACAAAAAAACTCATTGTTGCACTAAGAAATAATCTCGTGTGTATGTGCATTTTTATCTCTAACAATTCTCAAGTGTTATATAATTAATTTGCTACTCAACTCACATTACTCAAGATTGATATTGTTGCATATTTATTCAATTAACTTCAATTGTTAATTGCTCAGTGACTTTCGTTTTGCTATTGTTTTATTGTTGTTAAATATATTTAAACTAAAATTTATCTGAACCTTCACGCTCCAACTAATACTCTGTATAATGAAGTTTAGTACATTTCAACGCCCATGCGGCTTAATTAGTAATAGGCTGACCACAATAGACAATTACATTGACTCGGTCGAAGAACAACAATTGAATGATGCGCAAACTCAAATATTATTATCTACTCAAAAAGAAGCTAAATTAAAAACCGTAGAATTCAGTGCTCTCCTCGATAAGTTTCTAGAATCTGATCCCAAAGACTTTGATGAAACTTTAGTAGCCACTTTACAAGATTCTATATTAGAATTACACACAACAATTGATTGTCGAATTAGAGTATTAATTCCAGCTATTCAAGAACCACTGTTAAAGACCAACGCGACTTTACCTACCACTCCTGTTCCTCACACCCACGCAGTCCGGTTGCCTAAGTTGAATTTGCCCACTTTTAATGGAAACCTGCAACAATGGATGGTGTTCTCTAACTTGTTTGAAACAACAATACACTCAAATACATCATTGTATCATGTAGAAAAGTTCCAATATTTGTTATGTTCTCTTCAAGGTGATGCGCTCAAGGTCATACAAGGCATCCCCATTTCCAATGATAATTACCCAATCGCCTGGAACTTACTTCAAAAAAGATATCATCAGGTTCGCCGACTAGTTTCTCTCCATCTCGACAAGATTTTAGACCTTCCCCATATTTCTCATGGCTCTCTAGACAGTCTAAGACATTTCTTGGCTAACTACTCTGAAAATAGCCAAGCTCTTATTGCCCTATATTATGATATTACGAAGGAAACGCTCTTAATCGCTTCTCTTCTGCGAAAGCTGGACCACGAAACACGAAAGCGGTTTGAAGATTCTCGTGGTACTAATTCAAGTATGCCAAATGCGCTTGAGTTAATTTTATACTTAGAAATAGAATGCCAGCATTTAGAAAATGCAACAAAAGGTTTCAGAGCTACTACAAGAAATTCCCAACCCTCATACCACACGCATGCCACTTCAAAACCTCAACTATATAGTTCAAGATCCAGATACACTCAACCAACATCTAGGCCTACTGCCTTACTGACTGGCGTGGGCAAAACCCCAAAGAATTGTGTATTTTGCCACCAAAGCACTCACAGTATATATCAGTGCACTCAATTTCAAAATAAGACTTCTCAAGAACGATTTGACTTTGTACGTTCTAATCAATTTTGTTTTAATTGTCTCGGAAATGCCCACACTTTAAGAGACTGTAAATCGACGCGAACCTGCATACACTGTAGCAAAAGACACCACACATTGCTTCACTTAACCTCCTCCTCAAACCCACACTCATCTCAAGGTCACGACGCTCACCAGTCAACAGAATCACCCCATGGAAATCATTCAGGGGATACTACTCCACCTATTCCCTTCATTGGTCTTACAAGTCAACCAAAGACCACAGTGCTTTTAGCAACTACTCTTGTTCAACTCACTACTCCCTTTGGTCCTCCCCAGATAGTGCGAGGGGTACTAGACTCTGCGGCTCAGTGCAGCTTTATCACAGAGCGGTGTGCTCAACTTTTGAACGTAACTAGGTCCCACTTGGCACAAGACATAAATGGCATATCTCTTTGTCATGTAAACACCAAGGGAATGACCAAACTAAATCTGTCCGCCATTAATGGCACTGTTCTAGCTCGTTCACATCCAGTAACAATCTTGGACAAGATAACTTCGGATTTGCCACGTACCTATATTGACCCTAATATCAAACAGAAACTCAAAAACTTTGTTTTAGCTGACCCCACGTTTGATATCCCAAGTCCGATTGACATTCTAATTGGAGCGGACCTCTTTGCTAATGCTCTCACTGGTGATCGCCACACTCTCGGCCCTAACTTGCCTGTGGCATTTGGATCAATATTTGGTTATGTCATTATGGGAACAACTCCTTCTTTGCCACTTTCGCTCAAAAACAAACAAAATGATTTTGGTGGTCTGGTGACGCTCCTCTCAATCTCAGATCATGACCTTCATGAATCTTTACAACGGTTTTGGCAAGCTGAAGAACCACCCTATGAAGCTGGGCCAACTAAGGAAGAAATAATGTGTGAAAACCATTTTATCTCCACTCATTCCAGGGATGACACAGGACGTTATGTCGTGCGACTTCCGTTTAAAGAATCTCACTCCCGTCTTGGAACGTCAGACATTGCCGCCAAAAACAGATTCAACTCACTTGAAAGAAAACTGCAAGCTCAGCCTCAACTCAAAAGCATGTACTCTGAATTCATGCAAGATTATCTCGACTCTGGCCATATGATATTGTGTGACACTCACCCCTCTCCAGACGCGCCACACTATTTCTTACCTCATCACGGTGTTTTCAAACAAAATAGTTCCACCACGAAACTTCGGGTAGTGTTTGACGCTAGTGCTCGTACCTCTACTAACGTGTCCCTTAATGATACGCTCTTGCCTGGACCAAAGCTCCAAAATGACATTTGTGACGTCATTTTCCACTTTAGACGACATTCCTTTGTGTTCTCGTGTGACATTCGTCAGATGTATCGCCAAATCAGGGTTCATTCTGAGGATCAGAAATATCAACTCATTTATTGGCGTCATGATCCAGCCACTCCACTTTCCATTTACCAGCTAACGACCGTCACTTATGGTATGTCGAGCTCACCATTTCTGGCCCTAAGAACTCTACGTCAATTGGTCCAAGATGAAGGACATCTCTTTCCTCGTGCTGCATCCGTTTTACAAAACCAAACGTTTGTGGATGACATCATCGCTGGGTCGGACACGGTCGAAGACGCGCTTAGTTTACAAACCGAACTCACTACACTACTCTCAAAAGGGGGCTTTGAACTTAGAAAATGGTCCAGCAATTCACCCCAGCTTCTAAACTCTGTGCCAGAAGAACACAGAGAAAAGCCTCTCTACTTTCACACCCAAGAACAACCTCATATTAGCATTCTGGGTCTCCAGTGGACGCCAGGCTCTGATACCTTTTCGTACAATATAAACATTGTTGAGACTGTACCCACTAAGCGCAATGTTCTCTCAACCGTTGCACAAATCTATGACCCATGTGGTTGGCTAACTCCGGTAGTATTTTGGGCGAAATCTCTTCTCCAATATTTATGGACTCTTGGACTTCAATGGGACTCACCCCTTCCAAGTGATGTGGCTACCCGTTGGAAAACTTTTCTCAAGGAACTACCCTCGCTTCAACAAGTTACGGTGCCACGCTCTCTCTCACTGTCTCAATCAGTAAATATACAACTTCATGGATTCTCAGATGCCTCAGAACAAGGATACGCCGCCGTTGTGTACCTAAGATGTACTTCTCAAGATAACGAGGTCAAGGTCACACTTATCTTGGCAAAATCACGTGTTGCACCTCTCAAACGCCTCTCGATACCTCGCCTAGAATTGTGTGGTGCTCATCTTCTTGCCAAACTCTTGAAATATTGTACCTCTCTTCTCTCTTACCAGTGCCGCATAGACTCAACCACTGCATGGTGCGATTCATCCATTGTCCTGTCATGGATCCAAACACCTCCGTACCGCTTGAAGGTGTATGTTGCAAATCGTATTGCACAAATTCAAGAATGGGCCCCACCTCACATATGGTCTCACATTTCATCGACTCACAACCCTGCTGATTGTGCTTCTCGTGGTCTCTCACCACCCCAACTCTATGACCACCCCCTTTGGTGGCATGGACCACTCTGGCTTCGCTCCTCATCCCAGACTTGGCCTTCACCGCAATTTACGCCTGTGCTGGACGCACATCTTCTAGAAGTGAAACCTTCACCCTTCAACGTGCTGATCTCAACTCCGTCTCAAGAATGGGAGCTACTCTTCAAATTCTCATCATGGACAACACTCACGCACGTCACCGCCTACGTACTACGATTCGTCAACAACTCTAGGGGTAAACCCCGATTAGCTGGACCTCTTACCCCTGAAGAAATTAGTGAATCTACCCTGACAATTTGTAAACAAATTCAAATTGGTCATTTTGCCGAAGATATCTCAGCTCTCCAAAAGGATAAAATTTGTAGTCCACGACTTCAGCATCTTTCACCATTTTTAGATGAACATGGTGTAATCCGAGTTGGAGGACGGCTACGACACTCTAACCTTCCTCATGATTCTAAACACCCTATTGTTTTGCCCAAGTCTCATCATGTCGTAAATCTGATTATCGATCATTACCATCATGACACTCTACACTCCGGTCCTCAACTTCTGCAAGCGACGGTTTGCAAGAAATTTTGGATTATGTCCGCTCGCAGCATAATCCGCTCAAGAATTCACAAGTGTATTCGATGCTTCAAATGTAAGCCAAGACTCATTCCACCTATGATGGGAGATCTACCCGAGACACGTGTCACCCCAGCTCGACCGTTTCTAAAAACTGGAATGGACTATGGAGGTCCTTTCTTGGTGAAGATACACTCTCTCAGACGCCTCCAGTCTGTTAAGGCATATTTGTGTTTGTTTATTTGTTTTTCTACCAAAGCCGTGCATATCGAAGTTGTCACTGACTTATCATCGGATGCTTTTATCGCCGCCCTCACTAGATTTGTGTCACGGAGAGGATTGTGTACCGATCTTTATTCTGACTGCGGCACAAACTTTGTTGGAGCATCTTCTCAACTGACTCGAATAGTTCGTGGTTTTCTCAACCAAACAAAGACTCAGCAAAACTTGAATCACTTTGCGGCTAAACACTCCATCCGATTCCATTTTCAACCACCTGCAGCTCCTCATCAAGGTGGATTATGGGAACGAGCAATAAAGAGCGCCAAACATCATTTAACCCGAGTGATTGGAACGCAGATCTTGACACTCGAAGAGTTCATCACACTCGCAACAAAAGTGGAAGCAATGCTCAATTCTCGGCCTCTCATTCCTATCTCAGCGGATCCCTCTGAAATCGATGTTTTGACTCCAGGGCATTTTTTAATTGGATCCCCTCTCAACTCAGTTCCCGAAGTCGACTTCGCAGAAGGTACAACGAACCGCCTCAAGAGATGGCAACTAGTACAGGCATTTTCTCAGCGTATCTGGAACAGGTGGCAGATGGAATATCTGCATACTCTTCAACAACGTTCGAAGTGGACAGTGAAGACTAATAACCTGAAAATTGGTGACCTAGTGCTAGTTCATGGGCAAAAGACCTCTCCCCTCTCATGGTGCATTGGAAGAATAACCGCAACATTTCCAGGGCCTGATGGCGTAGTAAGAGTTGTGACCCTTCAAACTTCTTCAGGTTCTCTCTCTCGACCTGCAGTTAAGGTCTTCCCATTACCCCTCAACTAATGCATTGTCTTGTCTAGTTTTTCTACTCGTTTCTCTTCTTGTCTCTCAACTCTCTCTCCATCTCTACCTTTTGATTGAACCGACTATCGGTTCAAGGGGGCCGGTATGTTGCATATTTCATGATTCACTATTTTGTTGCATATTTCATTATTCGCTAGTCTCATTTGGTTATTTCCACCCCTATTCCCCCTTACTCAACTGCAGATTTCTTGGAATTAGCCACCCCTATTCCCTCCTACGCCCAAGTAAACCCTCACACACGTGTCATTTATTCCTTCTAAAACAGTGGTCATTGAATTACAATCTCTTATCACAGCTCGGTGAACCTCTCTTGCTCAGTTTCTTTTGGAAATGAACTCACCAAAAACTCTGTGGAAGGTGATTTTAGTTTGCAACTCTTCATAAATAATAAGTTGATAATGTTCTCTATGTGTGTTTTTATTTAATATATATAATATGTACTCATTAAACGCGAGTGTTTAGGAGAGCTCCTCTCGCAAACTAAGATTCGTTAAAAGACCATCCTCGGATCAAGAAGATCAAGACCATCACTCCCAGGTATTCTCGGATCTCCAGTCAAGACAACCCTTAAGGTAGGCTCTACACAGTACATCTTTTTTTTATTAAACCAACGTTCAACTCCCGTCTCTGTTTTAGTGTAACTAAAACTGGTCCTCCGGTATTAAATTACTTTTTTTGTTAGTCTTAAATACATTAAAGAGACAGATCACTCATACAGCATTTGTTATTTAAAACGTAGCTTACTATTATAAACTTATTTTAGCAGCAAATGTATCGGTATATTACTTAGATTATAAATAGTGAAATGAATTAGTGTCTAATGGTTTGTAAACGTAAAATAAGACAGTGTAAAAACACTGTACAATAATGTAAAGCAATTGATAGTGAAGGTAGCCGAAAATTCAACAATGTGTGAAGTGTAATAAAGTGCAATAATTCAAGAAGAAATGAAGAGAGAAGTGTGTTTTTCTATATAGGCCTAACCTAACTATCCTTTCAGGTTAGCTTCTTTCACTATAAATTACTTCTTATTATTGTACAGTTTTTCTACACTGTCTTACTTTATATTTACAAGCCATTAGGCACTAATTTATTATACTATCATTGTGATCATATTTACTTTCCTATTTTTCCTGTTTTGTTCACTTTTGTTACTGTCTTCTAACCTATACTTAATAAGTTTTCTTAGTTATTGTTTACATAATGTCCTTTAGACACTACAAGATTGTTATCAGTAACCTAACTTTACCACACCAATATTGGATGGATCAAATTCTGTTGTATTCATTTAAATTTTCTTCGCTCAGCAGCCATATCAATTTTCTGCAAGTTTGCCTAAATTTAGAAGTGATCCCCAAGGGCTCAGACTTAATATCCTATTACAGTCATCCCTACTCAAATCAGGCTACACTTTGAAGAGCTCAACAAATTTCATGCTACAGAATTCACTGCTGAACTGCTCAAACAGTACCAACAAATGGCCTTAAATCACTCAGTTCAACTCTTCTCCTTCATTAAAATTACTAACCTATCCTCCCTACATTTGATGGGACTCACCAACAGTATCCTAAATAAAGCTACGACAGCTTTCTCCATGAAGGCTAAGAAACATTTAGAAAAAATATCCAGGATTTGTGTCCCCAATGTTAGGACTAAATTTTTACCAGCACCTCTACTTTCTAGGCCTACATCTGCAAGCGTCCCCCTCATCCCCACCAGACCTTACTTGGCTACCATATTATATATACCCACACCTAATCAAATTGGCCTAGTTCCTTATATTATTCCAAATGCCACAACAATCCAATCTGAACTCTGACTTCAGGAACCTGCTGAGGAAAAGGGTCCAATGCCAAAACCACCAGCTGAAACTGTATCTGTGACTAACCTACCCAGCTATAAACTTTATAAAACTGAAACCAATGTACTAGCCAAGGGATTATCATTTTCTCTTAACACATATTTTGACCACCTCACTCTTGTACAATATGTATTAGCTATGCGCACACCCTTAAACTCAAATTCAACTTCTAAAACATCCCCCCTATCTCTGACCTTGAGAAAAATATTGATTCAGCCCTCACAAGATTTAGATCTTCCTCAAACTGGGATCCTCCCTCTCTGCCTACAGACCATCCTCTCGAGCAATACATCGCCTATTTTCTATCCAACATATCTGATCAACACTTCCTTGAAACTATACTGAAAACCAAGAATCTTAATTTCCATGAACAAAAAACAATAAAATCTCTTCGTGATAACAAGTATATAAATATTCTGCCTGACAATAAAGGATCTACTACAGTTGTTCTTAACCACTCGGACTAATTTGCTGAAGCAATCACCCAACTTTCAGACATGTCCACTTACAATCTTTTCCAAGAAGACTCCACAGCAGACTACAACAAATAAATTAAGGAATAGGTTCAACGTGAGGGCCCCGTAAGAAGTTTTCACCTAAGTTTATATTGCTTCTTTCCACTGATAAACCTCAAACTCCCGTACTCAATCTTCCTCCTAAAATTCACAAATGAATCCTCCTACTACCAGGACGTCCCATTGTCTCTGGATGTGGTTCCCCTATAGAAAGAATATCTGCCTTTGTTGACTCTCACATATAGCCCTTGGTAAAAGCACTGCCATCATATATTCAAGACACGAAACAACTCCTTAACCGCCTGCACCAAATTGGGGAACTAATCTTGGAATCTTTATTAGTTACAATTGATGTCACCGCTCTATTCACCAACATCCCCCATACTCATGACCGAGCTGCAATGGAACATTTTCTAAATATCAGGCCTTAAAATTCCACACCCACCACTTCTTTCTTGCTTGAATTAGCCAGAATCATTCTGGAATACACCGTTTCCGTTTCTTAGACACACATGATCTACAGATTAAGAGCACTGCTATCGTTTTGCCAATCTCTTCATGGGACGACTGGAATAACTTTTCCTACGTTCTAGACTAATCAAACCACTAGTATGGCTCCGGCACGTTGATGATATTTTTATGATTTGGACATATTCGAGAGAAATGCCTATTAACTTTCTGGAAGAACTTAACAATTTCAGTACTCTAAAATTCCCCCACAATATATCAATACAGCATGTCACCTATTTGGACTTGGATGCCTTCAATGATAACAATAATATTCGCATGACAATTCACATAAAACCTACAAACCACCAACAATACCTCTACTTACCGCAGCAGTCACCCTTCTTACACGAATAAGTCTCTCCTTAATAGCCCGGCCATTAGGGCCAAACACATATTCAGACAGTGCTGACCTTACTCAGTATTTCAAGAAAGAGGATTACCTTCAACTCTAATTGATACTCAAATCTTCAGAGCCATCTCAAGTGATTCTACAAATCACAGACAAAGTTATTATGACATAACTTTCATTACCAAGTACCATCTAGGACTGCAAAGAATCAACACGATCCTCAAGAAAGGCTACAACTTTCTAACTTCTTCCACTCAGACACAAAACCTTCTCAGCTCTCCCCCAATAGTCTCTTTCAAACGGCCATCTAATCTTCACAACCTTCTTGTACATCCAAAATATCCCTACTCCAACAAAAGTTTAAACTCAATCAACACAGAAAAAGGTTCTCACCAGTGTTTGAAACAACGCTACAACACCTGCAAGATCCACCCATCCAGAAAGACCTTCAATAGTAAGAACACCAAGAAGCAATACCCCATCCAAGACCATTGTGACTGAAACACATCCAACTTAATCTACCAACTTCATTGTAATTTTTGCGAGGCTAACTACTCACAACCTTTGAGAATATGCATGAACAATAACCATTTCGATACCAGCCATAAAAATCTAGATAAACCAGTTCCTTCCAATGCTAACCCCCACAATAAGGACTTTTGACTCCTGCTACAACACCAGAGCACTCAGAGCATTCCCGACAGCCACTTGCAATAACTAGCAACTTAGGCAATGGGAACTTGCAAATCAATGGGTAACCAAATCCAGACTACCCCTTGGTTTAAATCTGAGATAAAAAACAAACAAAAAACCTATACATAATTTTTTACAATTATGTCATATATTATATCTTTTAAATCAAACGTAATTATTTTAAATTTATTATTTCAATTATAGTCCATGATAGTTTTAAAGTTATTTTTAGTTCTCAACAAGCCATATGTTTTTTCAAACCATATTTAGTTACATCAATTTGGCAACACTGCCAGTTTTCAGTTACATTTTCAAATCATTATAGAAACATGTAGTTCTATAGCCTATCTTTGTTTGTTTGTGTATTTTCAATTTGTCTTTTCTATTGATAAAGGAACATCTACGAAAATTAAACAGTGTGTGAAGTATAATAGAGTGCAATAATTCAAGAAGAGAAGAAATGAAGAATGAAGTGTCTTTTTCTATCCAGGCCTAACCTAACTATCCTTACAGGTTTGCTTCCTTCCCTATCACTTTATACTATTGTATAGTGTTTCTACACTGTCTTATTATACATTTTAGATTATAAATAGATATTACTCATTATAAGTTTTAAATAACAAGATACAGCCTTATTAAACAATGTTTTACTAAAAATAGTACTACAATTATTTCTTAACATGTTAAAAAAAAATGCAAAATTATCAACAGCAAACAACTAAGCCAAACCAAGTGATAAAACCACTAATATTTAAGTTGTACATTAAAGTTAAAGCTATTGTCTACTGATTCTTAACAAGGCTTTGAAAAAAGTATTCAAGAATGTATATTTAACTAGCGTATGCAATACAAAGAACGAAGATAATATTGACTCAGCTATCAGTGAAAACCTAATTACATCTGAGACCAACCAATTAACACGAAAGTCTGAATATTTCTGGGATTAATATTCTACTAAAAGCGTATTAGTACGTATCTGGAAAAATAGGCTCCATTTGTGGTATTTTACGTGCACTTTCTGAGTCAACTGATTATATTATAGCACGACTTACAAACTAGTTTATCTCTATAACAGATACAACACACCATCTGCCAGCGATCAATTTATTATTGTAAAAAGGAAAGACCCTATTTCACCATTTATTTATTTTATACCATGCAAGGAATCGAGCCTTTGACCTCTCTATTAGAAGACAAACTTTTACCAACTAGGCTAAAGTGTCAAACTACCTTGTATGTGTGTTCTTATATGCTATTAAACCCGAAGCTGTTATCAAATGCTTATTATAATAGCTTATCCACCTCTTGCGGTGTTAAACTAAAAGTTTATATATTTTTTTCAAACTTTTGTATGGCGGTGTACATCCAACATTCTGCATACAAATACTGTAGTTCTAAATGTCGTTATTAAACTTAGCTATCATCTTTGTTCTAAGGGATTTTTTTTATCCAATGCTATAAAACGACGTAAGACGGTGGATAGCATTGTTAAATAAATGGTATGTCCTACTTATTCCATACAATTAAGAAAGAATGTTCTCTAACTTTACTTTTTATTTTTAGAAATACTTTTAGCGTTTGGACTCCCCCCGCCCCGCACACACACTAATACAGAGTGGTGATGCTCGAAGAAATACCCCCTTTATATTCCGTAGCTATATAAAAAAAGTGTAATGTCAAGATTCTTTTAAAATGTCTGAGATAACTTTAAAAAGAACTACCATTGTTGTTTAGTGAGATGTTTTAAAATCAAAACATTCCATATATTATTTAGGTTTATCGGTAAATGTATGGCCAATCTTATGACAGGGTTCCTGATGTTATAATAAATAAGCTGAGTTTAAAACAAAAGTATTTAAAACTTAGATCTTCACAAATATCACAAACCATCTTAACTGTGCCTGGTATTGCCACAAAACTTATTTGGCCAAACAAGAAATTTTATTTGGCGAATTTAAGTCTGGATATGACTTTAGTGATAAGATATTTAATGATAGCCCATTTCAGTAATGGAAAAAACCCCCAACCATATCGATGGGAGCATGTATTAAGACCTTAACCTCGTATGATTTAATTTTCCGGTGAATCTAATTCTATCCGGGTGTACTGAGGGTAGTTTTTTCCCCAAACAATGGTACATTCTTCCTTGGTGTCAATGTGGCTATATTACCTTTAAATTCTACATTCTTCATCCCAGCCCCTTTAGTATAAATATTGTGACTACATGAAAGGGTAGTAGAAGGACGCTTGGCTGAAGGAAATATTAAAAGGGAAACATTATTCATGTGTTGAGGTTATATTTGTTAAAAGCTCCAACAATTATAATTGACACCATTTAGCGGGAAAGTTAATTTTCCTGGCCTAACTCAACATAAATGTTCATTCAAATTTATTCTGTTTCAGTTAAAACCATAAGTTGGTTTAATCCGCCAGTTCAAGAGAATAGGGGTTTTTAGAAGTCTTAGTTGCTTAAGCCGTGTTCTGTTTACCCGTATAAGCTCCTTATCAAATACGGTTCACTACTCCAAGTTCACCATTTGAATGCTAAACGTGGGATTGATTTATACAGAATTTTGGATTTAAAAAAAATCTTTTCCCTTTAATAGTTGGCCATATTTTTTTTAAAGGAGAGACATGGTGGTGCTCTAAAACATAAAAAGGTGTAAATTGAAATGAAAAATTAAATAAAATGGATAGCACAACAGAACATCGTACAAAATACAGAATAAAAGAGTGAAAAAAAAAATAGAGATGTGAAGAATAATCTGCACGAAACTTGTATTTTTTATTATATATTTTTTAGAATCAAGAGCTGCGTGATTTGAATTTCAAATAAACCCTTCAACGCAGTCGTATCCGGAAAGAGTTTACGCTCTCATTCCTGCAGTGTTGAAGGAGAATCTAGTTTATATCCGGTATTTCCCCTGGCTCTTCCCCCCTACTACTACCCCAAAAAAAGGACAATCTAGCCCCAAGCTTAAACATTTATTTTCTTCATTAACGAATGGACAAGGTTCGATACTTGATGGGTTATACTAACGTTTAATGCCATCCCAATAATGCATACGTGTATTCTCCGTAACTCATTGTGACAGGTGGGTAAATGCTATGTTGAGGGATTTATTTTAGCATCTCAACTGATTATCCATTCGATGTTATATGATTATGTACTAATTACACTGATGGTATTATAGATTAGGAATATTATAGTTATAGGAGGTGTACCGGTATTTGCGTGGAGGGAGATTGGAAAACCATTCAGGGGAAACCACCCTTTGTAAACTCGACCAAGATTTGAACCTCGATCTCCCTGTCATAGGCAGTATAGTCTACTGTGAGAGTAGTGCCTTAAACCATGCGGCCACCGGAATGGGTTGAGGGAATCGTGTTTGAACTAAATATTTTAGACAGCTAATATTTTCTTAGGATTAATCTAAAGTTATTTTTAAGTGTACTGTTTATAGATCTTATTTTCAAACTAAGGGCCGAAGAATTGCTATTTTGTAAAAAAGGATTATTGAATAATCTGTAAAAATATGCTTACAATAGCTATAATGCAAAAAGTATATATCTATTATATACTTATATATAAATATATATATAAGTATATATCTATTATATACTTATATATAAGTATATATATAAGTGTATATCTATTATATACTTATATATAAGTATATATACATTAGTATATATGTATTATATACTTATATATATGTAAAATAAGTTTTTATTAACATTATGTTTTATAAACATATATTTAAATTAAAATATAAAATCAATAATTGATAATAAAACTAACAAGTATTTTAAATTAATTTGGTCACATCCTCTACATTTTAAAGGGCCTAGATCTGGAGAATAAAATGTCAATTTATATAGTTGCCCTCCCGATTAATTTTTTTATTTATTCTTAGTGAGGCTGGTAGGTCCTGTTTGCTTTAAAAACAAAGAAAAACTCGAGCCGTTAAAAGCATCTTCTTTATTAAAGTTTATTATTATTATTATTTAATAACTGTCTCTTGTAAGCTTGTTAGCTTATTCCAGCTCAGTTTCAGGACAAATACAGGCCTAATATTTCAATCCGTTAGTAACAATCAGTAAAAGGAAGCACATCTTAATTAAATAATGATATATTTTTGGGTTTTTTCAAAAAATGAACATGGAACTTTTAGATTAGTAATGAGACGCAACAAAAAAAAACTCTGTTTTTTCGAACCTTGTATTACCCACCTCGGTGGCGTAGTTAGCTAACGCACTAGTCCTGTTGAGCTAGACTGCCGAGGACAGGGAGATCGAGGTTCGAATCTCGGTCGGGTAAACTTGGGGCTAGTTTTGCCTAAGGCGTATAACCTGAACGTAAGTAATACGTAAATAAACAAAACAAACTTGTATTATAAAATAAATAATTATTGAGAATTTAGTATTTAGGAATTTTAATCGTTAGAAAAATAAATACAGTATTTATGATTGTGTTTCCATGTTCCTAAAGTATATACCTTTATAGGAAATTAACATTTATGTAAACATTTTATGAATGATTTATAAGAATAAATAAGACGCCAGTCCGGTAGCGAGGTGTCAGAGTAGGAAGGATAAGCTCATATATGCCAAAAGGTTTTCAAAAAGGAGAGAAAACATCGCTTTACATAAAACATATGAAAAACTGAAATTTACTGGTCATTTTTTAAAAGCGTAATGACATATTAGCAGGCGCGCGAAGCGGATGGGTCAGTTAATTTTGGCAAGATAAGCTGATTGCTACCTTTCCGCCTAACGCACCCGGTGAATCAGGCCCACGGGGAGCCTTAGGCTGGTTTCACACCAACGAGTCCCGAGTCGAGTCGAGTCTGACTCATCAATTGAGACAAGTACATATTGCATTTGACAGCACGATGGTGGACCAAAACCTTTCACACCGGCGAGTCGAGTCACCCCGAGTCTAGGCGAGTCAAGAGTCCATGATGCGGCAGATTACAGATTTCATCAGTCCAGCCGAGTCAAGTTTAGTATTTCCACGTGCTTTCCGAGGCTAACAGCATGGACACTGAACACCTCATTGTTCTAGTTCAGGAGAATCCTGCAATTTATAACCCATCCCATCCCAAACATCGGGATAGAAATGGAGTTTCCGCTATTTGGAAACAAATAGCAGAGCGTATGAAGTCTTCTGGTAAGTTGAACACATTTTTTATTAGCATTGTGCATTAGGAATAATAAAAGCCCCGTGTTTGGTCTTGACATACGATAATATGAAATTTGCTTATAAAACGATATCATGAAATAACTCTTCTCCATGCTGGAATAACAAAGTGAATGAGAATTATTAATTTATTTAGAATATGAATACAATTATTTGTTTTGAAGTTGGGCTGTCTTTCTAGTCGTGACCTATAATCTAAACAATGCATAGGAGGACTAAGCTAGTGAAATATCAAGAATGTTTTCAGAGATATTTCAGTGCATATCACAAAAACTAAGAAGAGTTATACA
>CABEEJ010004034.1:54569-71362 GCA_901482245.1 Timema douglasi
CTTTCAGAGGAAATGGTCAAAGAGAAATGGCATCATCTCAGGAGTAACTACATGAGGGAGAAACGTAAGGTGAAAGAACTTCCATCAGGTTCTGCTAGAAAGAAGACAATATCCTGGACATATTTCAACGAGATGGAATTCCTAGACACCTATCTGCAACAACGATTGTCTTCAGGAAATGTGCCAGAACCAATAGAGAAAGAGACTGAGGAAAATACTATTAAGACACAGAAAAGCTTGGACACAGACACAACTGTATCCGAGGTGATAGAAGCTGGTCCAAGTGCATCTAATGTGGGGGAAGTACGACCACCACCCACCAAAAAGGGGCGTGTCCAGAAAATGCCAAAAGATGACAACATTGACATGCAGTTCATCGAACAATTGAAAGCAATTAGCAAAAGTGTGGAAGATAACACCGACCCTGACAGGTTGTTCCTCCTCAGTTTACTTACTACCTCTCGTCAAGGAACTTTCCCCATATGATAATTTGGAATTTCGAACAGAAGTGATGACGCTTCTGAAATCAAAACTTTTCCCACAGCAGCAAGGAATGATCTCTTGGAGAAGTACATCAATCAATCAATCTGGTCCCCCCATGCCCTCCGAGACACTCCTTTCAAACAATGCATCACCAGAGGGAGATTTGTATTACAACTTGTAGCGCGGTATCAAATATTATTTTTAACATTGTGTTATAATATTTCTTAAGATTTAAAAAAATCTCTAAATTTTTAATCATTATTTACTACCGAGGACAAGTAAACATCTTACCATGTAATAATAATAATAATAATAATAATAATAATAATAATAATAACTACCACATGTATATGTATATGAAATAAATTTAAAGACATACATGGCAATTTTTTTTACTTGTAGAACTATATTGTAAACATCTTGATCTATTCCCTTTTGAACGGAAAATCATATTAGTTATAAACTTACAAAAAAAAAAATAATCTAGTTTTATGTTATGATTAGATTAGTTACAAGTCAACAAATCAAAGGGCATACAATAATTGATATACCTAAAATGTATACATATTTTCTTACTTTAGAAATATTGAGATCCTTTCTTCACATGAAATTGCTGCCCGGTAGTTTGTGTTTCTCTTACTTATCTCTTCATATATCATAGCAGTGAGTGTTACATACTGTTCTTCATACATTCGAAAATAATTATATAATTTTTGGGGGTTGGCTAAAAGATCTGGAAACAAATGTGAAAAACTACCAAAGGTGCATCGCTTCACATTAATTGGGTGAATCCACATTGAGCGACGTCTTTCTAGACGTCTACGCCGGCGTATCCATACAATTGTATTTATGGAAATCGCTAGGACTGCATCCATTTTGCACGAGCACTTTGATCAAACTAGTTGACTCGATGACTCGACTCAGCAATGTGAAAGGTCTTGACTCTAGAGTCAGATTGGACTCGACTCAGTGAGACTCGACTTGACTCGGGACTCGTTGGTGTGAAATCAACCTTAGAGGGTAATAGGCACGCAACTGTTCATAAGAACCACTGAAGGAGACCTGTAAACCGGCTAGCCCCGACTCGTGGGTGTTATATTTTGACTATATGGAGTGTGTTTCAAAGGTTTATTTCAGTGTAGATTAGTTTGGTTTTGTAATTTTGACTTGAATTTTATTATTTTATTGAGTTGTTTCAAATTTCATATTATATTATAAATATCAATAATGTCTTAGGATTTAGTGTATGTTCAGTAGAAAAAACGGGTGACAATGTAGACATCAACAATGACTTTTGATTCAGTTGACTTTTTGTTAGATAATTCTACTAAGGGTTTGTCTTTTAAACGAAAATTGCATTTAAAAGGAAGAATGGCAAGACCAACATTAGATATTTCAGAGAAGGTAAAACATGGTATTGTTCTTCTTCTAATTATTTTTGGTAGTAGTAGTAGTAGTAGTAGTAGTAGTAGTAGTAGTAGTAGTAGTAGTAGTGGTATTAGTAGTAGTAATAGTAGTAGTAGTAGTAGTAGTTTGCCAGTACTGTATTCTATAATTTCATAAAAATCCCATTTTAGAGTCGTTAAGTATATAACTTTATGAGTGTTCATGACTCAGTTTACCCAATAATTATCATCACACTTCGCCACTGTTTTAACAGTCCTATCATAGATATGATTCAGGTCACCCAAATCTCATGGTACTTCTATAACGGCTCCTCTAAGACCTTACCAACATTGTTTGAAAGTAATAGTTTGTCCTACATCAACATATTTAATAACAACATTCGACTCTTTTTTTTACAACAGCAATTTGACAAGCCTGTGAATGATTTAAACATACACTAGAGTTGGTGGTGACATGGTCTAGGGCGTCATGATTTCACTAGACAAAATTTCAATTTTCGAGTCTTAGCTGGTTGCACAGAGTCAATTTTCAATTTTCTCCTAGCACAAATACAGGTGTGTTTATAATAAAAAAAAAACCTATTGTGAGGTGTGCGTTTAGTGGCGTTGACAGGCGACTGTGGCGCTAGGGTCTGTGGCGGATCTGTGAGTTTGCCTAAGGCGAATAGCCAGTAAGTTGCTCGAGAAATTCATAAGAGTCGAGACCTCCTAGTATGTGAAGACCAGTCAGTAAGTCACCGTCTACCATGCCCACTCGCATATCACGGGAATTTTACGTGTTTTATAACTTTAACAATACACTATATACTTAAGTCTATATCAAATATTTTATTATTGCTTCTGAAACATATCCAAGGCCTATGGGGGCCGACAGTACACAATCTATCCTTACCGTTATATAAAGTGGTCATTATGGTATTAAATATATTAATAAAAACCACACATGTTTATTGTTCTAAGGATTTAAATTGCTGAATATATATGCAAATAAGTTTATTTTTAACTGTTCCAATTTCTCAACATCGAAGCTCGTTCAGTAGCGTACCGGCGTACTTATCTAGGGATCATCATGGTACGAGCCCTTGTTATTGTGTTTGTCTTAGAACTAATTATTATCATTATTGACTAATATTATACTTTCATCTTATACTGTCATGCTGATGATGGGGAGATCAAGGTTAGAATACCGGTCGGGTCTACTGAGGTTTTTTTCTTCTTAAATTGTTTCCCACTATCATTCCACGCAAATACGAGCAGATTACCTATACATTATTTCCTTACTCATCCCTACTTCAATAGATTAACTATCCCTAAACCACGCGACCATCGGTGTAACTTGAACATGTAGTGAAACGCGTTGAGAAACAAAAATTATATATATGTATATATATATATATATATATATATATACACACACACACACACACACACACACACACACACACGCAGAAAACTTTAATTGAAAAGCAAGAAATCCCCATATTACGTTTGTGATTTTAACACAGTCAAACAAATATAGAAGTTATTTCAATTTCTTTTATACTTCTGTGCAGTAATGAAATGCTTTATTAGTTAAAAATAATACGCAACACAAAAGAAAGTAAAATAAAACAGATTTTTTCCCTCTTTTATGTTGAAATAATTGTAATACTTTATATAGCTCTTAAACGATGCGAAAAAAACAACTTTTCCTTTGATTTGATTTTCTTAATAGATATTTGTACTGTTCACTATACTACCATCGTTTTAACCTGAATTTTGTTTAAAGTGTTCCAATATAAGCTTTAGTACTAAAGTTTTCTTTCGACCAAATGCACAGTTTATACTGTCCCCATTCTCCCAAAAGAGGTATTGAGTCTGTCTCAGTGGGAAGCTTACAAAAGTCTATAAAAAGAAGAAGAAGGGAAGACTTACCTATAAGAAACAAACAGTATAAAAAAAGTTGGTCTTAGCTTTTCAAAAGGGGAAGATAGAATGACACCTGTTTCTGGACCATAAGGTAAGAATGACTGCTATGAAGAACAAGGATACACGGAATGGTTTTGCTTTAAATTATCCAAATAAAACAAATAATAATAATTATAAGTGAAAAATATTATAGAAATATAACAGTTTGGAATATTTTTTATACTGTCAATACTAATTATAGAAACTATAATTTGTATATAAGCTAAAGCAGGCATATCAAACTTGCAGCGCGTGGGCCACATGTAGCCCGATCATTTATTATGTGCGACCCGCGGTTTATTTGACGAACCAATATGCGATGCGGCTCGATTATTATTTTTATAAGTGGAGTAGAAATACAACACTTGAGACCATGACATTTAGAAATTAGTCATTATTTGCGGACATTTGTCGTTTCACAAAACTCGTTAAATTTCAAACCAAATATATGCAATGTTTGATAGCGCATACGTCATGTGGTAACAGTTGTTTTCTTTTATTAAAGTGAACAAACATTCGAGAGATCACGGCTTATGGACACACAAATCTATAACCGTCATCAATCATGAAAGTGACTTTTTCTTTCACCATGTCTCACTATACGTTCGGATTATACGCTTAGGTCCTATATATTAATCACGCTAATGTGCTAAGGACGAGCAAGGTTTAATTTAGAGGACGTGTATCCGAATTAGCGTGGTAAGCTATTTAGGAAAAATCACTCTCAGTACATCCGACAAGTATTAGAACCCCGATCTCTCCGGAACTGGCAGTCCAGTCTATTGCGAGATTAGCATCCAAGGATTATTCGACCACCGAAGTGGGTGAAGTGACTTAAAAACAAGATTTAACGCCTAACGTTTTATGCGGGAAAAAATATTCAAATTTACGATAATTTTTTTAGAGAGTAAGTCTTAGCATTTGATATAGACTAATTTTAATTTTATTGTTTGTAATAACGAAAATTTTAATTTAAATCTTTTGACTTAATATGGTGACAATATTTAATTTTCTAAATTTTAACCTCTTATTATTTTCAATTTTCAATGTGGGCCTTATAAATAACCAACTTTGACAAATATGATTTAAAACAATGTTTCTAAACTGTGATACGAATATCCCTAAAGGCACGTGAAATATTTTAGATGGCAAGTGATGCAACTCTGAGTTTTGTTTGTTATATTAAATTTTTTTTAAGTATGCGTGATTAATTATCTATAGTCTATAGCATTTTTAACGCGATGTCATGGACACTTATAAGCCCTTCTTACCCTCCGTTATGGTTTTGTGAATCAGCAAATCTTTATTAAAACTTAGAATAACAGTTTATAGTTTAAAATATAAAAAAAAAATTTATAATTATTTTTATAAATATCTGAAAGGGGTACATTTTTGAAGCTAGATCCCCAAACGGGATATGCAACTGCCAAAATATTAAGAAACACTGATTTAAAGAGATAAAATGAAGCGACATTTTATTCATTACTCATATTATAACTCACCTGGATAAAGAATAAGGCAAAAGATTAGCGAAAAATGGAGGTATTTAACGTGGACTTTCTAAACTGACTGATTTTATCAAACACTTGGCTACCGGCTATCTACTAATTGCTAGAATTTGAAATTGTATTGAGTTACGTAACTTTTTATGTAACCACTACTTGCACTAAAAGTTATTAGGCTTAGGTTATTTAATTCCGACACGTTGTAAATTATTAGATAGGGCCATAGTGTAATTAGTCGAGGTAATACTGATAGCTTTCAGAGTAAACGGAGATTATGTTATGGATAGTGAACTGCTATTACTTAAGACTTCGTTTTGCCTCATGAATGTTGTGTAACTTAATACTGTAAATCATCTTAAGCCGGACGTCGCGTCGTATAGTAGTGTATGGTAGTATCATAAATCATCATGAGAAATTAAACAAGACTGAAAGCATGTTTTAGTTGCAAAAGGGTTCCTGATATCTCAATTTATCTCGACACCTAGTGAAAGAACCTCAATTATATAGTGGCCCTAGGATCTAAGGGTCGTATGAATAATCGAGATTTGAAGGCCAACCAATCCACAATTCGACCTGAGCTGTTTGTTCTTTGCGGTCTGAGAGATTGATTTACTCCAGAAACTCGATTAAAAATACGACCATAAATCACATAATATACAGCATATCCTGTGACAGAAAGGTTGTGGTTCTAATCTCGGTTAGGTGTACTATTAAGTGGTTTTACATATATTATTTAGAAATGACACTTTCCCCTATAAATGCTACTTACCCTTCTCCCTCACCGATATTTTTAAATCCCTTCCTTTAAACTACCTTCCTTATTGGTATACCTAACCTCGAATTAGGTTTTTACTTTTTTTTTACATTTCCTATACTATTTATCTCTCTATCTGGATATGTAATATTTACTTTACTTTTCCCTGTTTCCAATTTTATATACTAGTTAATCTCAAATTTACACCTAAAATTTACATGAACAAGCTTAATCTTTAATCTTCTTTTACTTTTAAATTTGCGCCAGTCACCCTGGGTGTTTTGATTTCCCTGAACCCTACAATGCCAGATTCTTGAGAACCTCCTGAGACCGTGTTTACAGAGTTGCTAAGGGCTCTAGTGGCGACGAGCATCCCTCTATATTTAGTCGCTACCCTCTTCGATGGCTGTATGGTTTCAAGACGCTACTCTCACAGAGGACTAAAATGTTAATAACGGGGAGATAGAGGTTCAAATATAGGCCACGTGTATTGAGTTTTTTTCTTACAAAATGGCTTTTCACGCTCTCTCCACGCAAATGTAATTACAAATACTCACAATTTAACCTTACTAATCCCTAAAAGCACTAGAGTTATTAGTATATATGCATATAACTCGAATTGGTATTATTATTATTATTATTATTATTATTATTATTATTATTATTAGCACCGCGTCTTAATACCCGTTCGGGTTATACGCACTTACGCTAATGTGTAATGGTAGGGTGATTGTGAGATGAAATGAAGGACCTACAGTTTAACGTGGAATCCAAACCACGGTGGAGGCCTGGCNGTGTAATGGTAGGGTGATTGTGAGATGAAATGAAGGACCTACAGTTTAACGTGGAATCCAAACCACGGTGGAGGCCTGGCATTCCATACATTCACAAGATGTCTTGTCAGAGGTGAAGGAAGGGTTTGATACTCAGACAAATCTTTGCCGGGACCGAGGATTGAACCCAGGCCACCAGCATAGAAGTCTGACACCTTACCCCTAGACCGCCAGGTCACCTAATTGGTAGTAAAACATGATACAATAAATATATAACTAAGTCGTTAATAACCACGGTGTATTAATTAAAATACTTGTTTGATGTATCATATGTGTTCAGTCATGTTTCTAAATGAATGGCTCACCACTTGCAGAATATCCCTGATAAAGAATTGATGACGTCATAGAATATCCCTTCTATTGATCCAAACCCCTCGAAGAAAGCTCTTGATGATTTGTGTCCAACCAAGTCCACATTTGGAGAGTTGGCGAGCACAGATATAACTCAGAGACCCATTATTCATTGGGAGTTACGATGAACATATCCGGCAGCCAATTGCAACCACCAGGGCCTCTAAGCGATACATCTCGTTATTATTCGGTTCGTTAAAGGGTAACGAGGCAGACAACAACCCCTTCCTCCCCATTAAGCGCACGTACCCTCCCAGAAGCGTAGGACGACGGAGTCTTTGTCTGGATCACTGGTCCTCAACATGAAACGATTATGAACAAACTTCAGATGAGGGTAAGAAAGGTTTTATTCTTGGAGGCCCATGCCGGCGGAAACTTTCCACAAGATGATCTTGAGCTAGAAATTTGACTGAGGAATTGTGGAACATGTGAGATTCTGTCGTTGTGTACACAAATTCAGGTTATATTCAACGTGGACTATAAAAAAAACACACTAACAGCTATACCTAACAGGTGAAATCGTAGCTTCAACGTGACCTACATCGTTGGTTGCATGATAAAACGCAACACTCATTGCATTTGAATGGATTTCTGGTGAACTTAACAAAAAGGTTAACTTCTAAAAGAAATATAAGGGGAAGTAATAGCGAAAAAAAAAAGGGTTGGCTTTCAAAAAACATTATTTGAAAGGAGTTTTAGTGAGAACTATTGCTTATTACAATCCATATTATATTTTGCATTTATATATTTATAATGACGTTTAGTTGTTGCTTAAATTAAAACTAACAAACATAACGCAACTTAACTTAATTTAGTATAGTTTCACCAGACGTAGCTTGAATCAAAACAAGTAATTAATATTTTAAACAATATAAATTTAACTAGACTAAAATTTTGTAAGTGAGCATAACCTAAATCTATTATTTTAGTTCAACCTAAATTTAGGTTTAAGTTAAATTACACCTAGGTCCGTATGAAAGAATTTGACTAAGTGGATGCTAAGTGGACACTAGCGTGGGTTTGCTTTCGTTGTCCTAGATTAAAAGGTGGAGTGAAAGTGTGCTTGGGACCACACTATCGGTCCACTCAGCATTCACTAACGTTCTTGATTACCGCCCTTAGACATGGAAAAAGAGCCAAGAATCTTTTTAAATCCCCTGCTCACTAATATACTCTAAATATAATGCTGACCAGAGCAAACGTAGCTCATTATTTAAGAGAAAGTCTTTGATGGCTGTGTGGAATCATCCGTTAGTTAGAGCCGTCAGAATATCAACCATTAAAATTAGTGGTCAGCTTTGTGTCTTCATGTTGTACAATTATATAGGCCTATACATATTTTTGACGTTGAGTTTCACTATTTGTTCGGATTATACGTATATGTACTAATTACGTTGATGTCTTAGGGATGATGAAGGTCCAATTTAGAGAAAGTCTACCCACATTTGGTGTAGAGAGGGTGGTAAACAGTTTAGGAAAACCGTCCTCAATACACCCGACCGAGATTGGAACCCCAATATCCCCATATTCGGCAGTCAATTAATTCTGAGAATGTAAGAGGTTTAGTTGGACCATTCTTTTTTTTCAGCACTGTGTCTTAATACTCGTGTTAGGGTTGAATTTATATAAAGTGCACCCACATTTTTGTGAATAAAGAGAGTGTAAAACCATTTAGGAAAAACCATCCTCAGTGGCACTCGACCACTATCGGGTTGACGTAAATTCCTTCCCAAAGATGTTATGACCCCAAATTTCTGTGCAAATTCCATTTCTTCAATAGCAAAGATGGTATAAATTCCATCCCAAATTAATTTTTTTTTTGTAAACCTTTCAATTTTATTTTGCGTATCTCCATAAGTCCCAAATTTCTTATAACTTTATAGATATGAAATATTCCGAGATGTATTAAGTTTACTACTGCAATATGTGGATTCAATTTTCTCTCTAGATATTTTTGATACATTTTCATCATCCAAGAATTGCAAAACAGATTCTTGTTAACAGTTCCACTCAAATTTGAATGGGCTAGTGCATACATCCCACCCCAATATTTACACAAATTTGGAAGGTTTGAAAGACGTACAGAGTGAAAGGTACAGTACTGTACATGTGTCTACGAAGTAATCCACCAAATATATATAAAGAAACAGTGGAGAAAGAGACGTTATTGCCTGATTTAGTGACTGAGGTAGATAGATACATTTCTGTTCTTAATGTTGTCAAAGAGGTGTAAATGTTGATCTGTGTAGTGTCCTTGGAGAGTATGAATGTATTTACTTTATAAATCTAAACAAGTAAATTATAGATGTTTTAAAGCAGGGGTCCTTAACTTACGCGGTGACCTGGTGGTCTAGGGGTAAGGTGTCGGACTTATGTGCTGGGGTCCGGGGTTCAATCCTTGGTCCCAGCACAGATTTATTTGATTACCAAACCCTTTCTTCACCTCTGACAAGACGTGTATTAATCACAAATTGTGAATGTGGGGAATGCCAGGCCTCCACCATGGTTTGGATTCCACGTTAAACCGTAGGTCCTCCATTTCATATCACAATCACCCTACCATTACACATTAGCGTAAGTGTGTACAACCCGAACGGGTAGTAAGACGCGGTGCTGCTGCTGATAATAATAATAATAATAATAATAATAATTCAACTATCAAATAATAAATTACATACGTATTTTATTCACGTATTTTACGCTATCCTAGAAAGGATTTTTGCTTTTAGTACGAAGAAAAGTATTGCGTTATAACCAGCAAATTACAACTATTGTAGACAATACAATCTTGATACCTTCTGCTAATACAAATCTAACCACAGAAAACATATTTAAAGATAAATACTAATCCCTAGTGTGTGTGTATAAAAGAATAAGCTAATATGAATATTTTAATATGTATTCAATCCGAATATTTTAAGTACAATATTGGGACTTGCAAGCTAACAAGAGATATAAACTTTGGGCCTGAAAAATATTGAAGAACTCTGTTCTAAGGGGACAACAAATTATGACAAGACAAAGAATCGATCCTGAACTCCCTTATTGAAATTGTTATATTTGTAAGGTATGACCTTTATACTCGAGTGGTAAAATATGGTCATGTTGGAAATGTAACAAAATATTTGTTTTCATCTTTGTATTACACTTGCCATCACATACTATATCCATTATTATTTATATGAGAGCAAACTAGGGAGGGATGCAATTTACATAGCACTCTCATAGTGACGGGACAGAATTTGTGTGATAACCTATATGATGGGACGGTTTGTACATTAAAAAAATAAAATCAAGCGGGATGGAATTTACCAAAACCATCGGGATTTAATCCCGATCTTCCTATCATCGTCACTTTAGTCTAATTAAGAGTGACTCCTTAGACCATGTGGTCCTAGAAGCGTGTTTGTACATTATATTTAAATTAACAATTTGTTCGATCATAGCAGTGCACACGTACATACATTAAAGCACATGAAGGTTGTAGGTGGATTTATCATTTTATATGATATATTAGCTAAACTCTATAGGCATATTTTATATTAAATATGATATACATGTATATAAATTCTGCTATATAGTATATTATGTGTACAATTTTCCTAAGTAGATTTGCTAAATGGACTCTTAACTGTAAAAATGTCATTATCTTCGGTTCTAAGATAATTATTATGTATTACAAAATCTTTTGACCTGGGAAAGTATTTCTTTGTTTTTTATGTCTGGATTTATAATCTAACTACAAAGTTTATATTGGCAAAAAAATAAATTAATAATTTATATGTTTATTTTCCTTTATTTCTTCATTTCATAGACGTTTTGTTAGGTGTGATAATCACAATAATAATTATTTTTTACTTAAATTAAAACGCCTTTGACTTGCTGGTTTAGTGATTAGAGTAGTGATCAGATAAGTTATAAGTTTCATGTTCGATTCTCCTTTGCAGATTTTACCTCATCTACTCTCAAATAAATAAAGTATTGCAATCGTTGACATTTTCGCCTAAGAGATGATATATCTTGACGTTTTATGTGTCTCCGAACTAAAAAGGTGGGTCTTAAATTTCTGTTTGTACCTTTGTTCGTCTGTCCCTCTGCTCTTATCTGGAGCAGCATCTGAAATGGTTTGATAGATCTCATTCAAGAATGACGCAAAGTTAATGATTTTTATTCTGGACCTAAAACTAAGGGTAGCCTATAGGTTGGTTGGGTGATGACTGATTTTCGAAAAACTTGATGTTTTTCGAAGTTGGATTTAGCAATTTTGTTAAAAATGGATATTTATAGAGTTGTTGACATGGAGAATAACAATGTATACTAGTTTTTCAGTGAACAATTTATTTAAGGGTAGTTTACAGGATACTAGTTTTGAATTTGAAATTTTGCATAGCCATATTATAAATCAAATAATAATTGTAATATGGCGTTTGTTTTATTTTTATTAAACTTAACAGAATGTCATAGAATTTATTTACTTATTTTTAGTTAAATAGTTGAGTTAAACCTGTTATGAAGATATTTAAAGTTCGTTTAACACTACGTAGCTAAAATGAATTGCTTCTTTATAATTTATTATTAGTAATAAATATTCAACCTGAAAGTTTGTCCATCCATCGTGAGCTGAGCATAAGTAAGCCCTTAGGTCGGCTATTGCCACTCAAACCAACCGGCAGAAAGCACATGTCATAGGAAAGTCCTGAAAGTACGGGGGTTTACCATTGATTTGTGTACTGTATTTCTACGAGCGAGCGATAAAGAGCCTAAAGACTTTGGTGGAAAGGTATTTTCACATACCTTTGAGGATTTTTTTTTATATGCCACAAATTACATGGGATAAAACTTCCCCTCTGAAGGAAGTTGTACTTCAGAATTTTATCGCTCAGTAAAACTCAGTTGACCTCAGCTAGGTTTGACCCCACGAACATCAGGTCCTAAGGTAAGCACTTTACCCCAAGACCCCTGATTTCCACTTTTTATAATAAAAGAGTTTAACTTCTAATGAGGCCAAACCCTGCAAATAATAATACAATTCTCGATTCCAACCCAAGACGATAGGATTTCAATCATAAAAGTAAACCGGTACTAGTTTTTTTTTAAATAAGAGGTATTTCCACCATTATCAAGATGGATATGGGTTCATATAATTGAGATGTGATAAAAATAACCAGAGTTAATGTATTTTTGCAGTTTTGATAAAAGAATGTTTTGTCAAAATAAATAAAATATGGCTTAAGTAGAAACAGTTGGATTAATTTTACAACCATAGTAATCATAACATTTCTCGAGAATAGTGAAATTTGAACAGAAACCTTTAAAAAAAAGCGAATTAACCCTGTTTAATTTGCCGTTATGCCCATGCCAAACATACGAAAGCAGAACTAATTTATCTATCGAAGACATATTTTATTTATTTTGGTAAAAACATTTATGAAAACTATAAAATTAAACGCATAACTTTATTCGCATTCCCTTTCACCCCACTTAGAACTTCATCTTCCTCGTCCTGTTTTCCTAAAGTAGATAACTTGTATCACTATACAGTAAAACTAGTATACTATCCTATCAATAGAGAATGCATGCAAATTCAGCTGAAACAAACAATGAATATGATTACAACCCCTACCAATAGAAACATATGTTTACTCACCTCCAAGATGTGTTCTGATTGGTTCTCACGATCCAACTTTCTGCCGGTTGTTTTCATTACTCCTGAAACAACAAATCCCCACATCAACTAGATTGAAAACAAGGTTGTCGTTAGATTTGGAGACTTTTACACAATATATTTGTATAAAGGGTCTGATGAACATTTTCTCTCACTTGTATTTGGATTTTAATAAAAGAGAAAGAGGAGGATTGTAACCGACCCCATGGTGTAGTAGTAGTCAATGCACTTGGCTACAAGCTTCTAAGGTTCCCGGTTTCAATACCAATCTAGTAACTTAGGTATTATTCCCTTAAAGGGGAATCATCTAAAAGGTCAATTTTTGGGTTTGGCTAATTAGGCTTAAGGAAGGTTAAGAATCACCTCGACTACACAATTTCATAATAACCATCATAACATCATCTCACTGCAGGTACGACGTGTAGACAACCCCCTATGGTGTGCCACCAGAGCAGCTAATAGTCTACACATAAGATGACCGAACCTGTGTGTCATGTCCTTCCCGGTCATATATGCCATACGATGAAAAAAAGAAGTGGATAGTGCCAACTATTTTTTTTAAATTAGTCCGTTCAAGACAAGAGTGACTAAGGATTAATCATTAAATATAAAGGGTATTCACAGAGGAGCATAGAGCCATTGTACCAGGCTGGGGAGATTATCAGCACAGGCCATCCACTATGACTCTTTCACTCCTTTTTCATAAAAAAACATTATTATTATTATTGTATACATATAAATAGGCAGCTTATTTTTAAAATTATTGACAGAACGCAGTGAAGTCCTTTTTTAAAACTTGGTTCTTTGGAATTTCATCTGTCTTTCTGTCTGTCCAGATATTTGTTCCACGATAATTCTCAAATATGTGGACCAATTTAAATTAAATGTGGCCGGACCATTCTTTGAACATTGGCCAAGCGATATATACCTACTGTTTTTATATCTACTTATCAGCTTCAATATGATGACAGCTCAAAAAGATTTTAGTTTAAAAGCTCATCTCAAGTGATTTGAATTTAAAAATTGAAGCGATCGATCGAGTACCTAGGGATTTATAAAAGATACATGGAAAAAATTGACATATTACGTTGAGAAACTGACATCTCAGGCGAAAAACAGCTGTTCTATATGAATATATTATTTTATGGAATATATTATTAGTATGTTGTCTGTCTAACTTAATAACTACCTAGGGGGAAGGCATCAGCTTCAACTCCAAAAAAACATAATGTGGGTATTTAAACTAGAAAACCAAAGGCATATAAGATTGTAGTAACGATAAGAACATGGTAGGACCAAGCTCTACTGTTCACAGATTTACCAGCATGTAATAGAAGAGTTAACAATTTTATATATTTTCAAAAAACAATTAACCTTAAATTTAATAAACTTTGTAAAGTTTTCAATTCAATATATGATCAACATAAAACATAATATAATACCTTTATGTTGGTTCCTCAATAAATCCATTTGATTCCAATGTCAACAGGAAATAAATATATTTTATAGTTATATTGTTTATGTAGAAATATATATTTAACTGAACTAATGAAAGCATTGACAACAAATGCTGTTCTGTGTTGATTCCTTAAGGTTGGATGGAAGGGAGCGCACGCACGATAGGGGCAGTGTTTTTACAGTGTTTATGGCAAAAAATATTGGATAAACTAAATAAAATATTGCTCCAGTACAAACATATAGTTTAATTTTCTTCTAATGGTAATATCAACCGTTCTTGAATATCCATCATGAGGATAGCGGCATTTGATGAGAAACATTTTAAATGAATAGAAAAAGATGTCGCTAAATTCCAGGAAACCTTTGACGGATATTCAAGAACTTTAAATGTAATCATGTGAAGATGATTAGATTCTATGCTGGTACTGGAGCAACATTTTAATTATTTTGCCACATAAACTTCAAAACTACTGACCTTTTTTCTCATTCCCTTCCATCACACCTTAAGCATTGGTTTTACAAACGTAATTTACAGTTTGCTAATATTTTGGTAAGCTATCTTATTTAGATAGATAGACAGACAAGCTGGTTCATCGTGAAACTTCCAGGTGGGGTCATATAACCCTGGATAGAGAAGTGTGGGGTAGTTACAGAGGAAGTGCACTAATACTTTCGTAGAGGGAAGAAGGGACAAATTAGTGCTAATAAATGTTCAATTGAAAACCACCCCAAAATCTTATGACCTCGATTTGAGTCCCAACGAAAACTGTGTCCTAATGAAATATGTTATTTTACATTAGACCACAAATCCACCTGTACTGATGCCAAACCTGTTCGACGTATTTTAAATCAGTTTGCATTAACTTTAAGGTACGTTTATAGTCTATAAATGTATTTCAGAAATATATGTCAAAATAACATATACAATTTAATGTAAGAATAAAATATATAATCAGCCCTGCACTATTTGGACCAAAGGACCACTAAAAATGTTATACCTTGTTAAAAAATTAATTTAGATTTATATGTTATGGTTAATGATAATCAGTGAATATATGTACGATATAATTAAAGGGTTTGCATTATCATAAAAATATATTTTGAAGTATCTAAAAAAAGTATTATTGGTTAGCACAAATATCACAAAATGTTTGAGCTTCCTCTGGGGTCTACTACAAGCCCTTTGCTTTAAACAAGAAACGATAGAAAATATGTTGACTCTGGTAATCATTCACCTTGTTACGATGACAAGTAATCATTATTATAGTCCTAAATGGTTGAATTAAAAATATATCATGAAGCGAATACGACTTTAGTAAACATGTATGATTTGTTGAAGATTATTATAAAATTACATCTATCGTACCTGAATACACTCAACGATTCAATACCATGCATTTGTACATATACATTTTAAACGTGTGGCAAAGTTTTGCGTTCCATTGTGCAAAATATGGGTCAGAGTTTTTGTTTCACAAGTTTATTCTTTTTATATTCTGTTGAATGTTGGAAGTAGAAACACAAGAGTTTGTTCACAAGGTTCTTATCTGTTATTCTTGCCCGGTGTGTTGACTTCGCGAACTTCATCCTGGTGTCTCAACATATATACGTGCTTCCAGAAATAACTGCGATCCGATAGCAGTGAGCTCTCAGACGAGGAAAGGTACATGGAGGTTTGAAAATACTGTAATTATTTTCATTTTTAGAACCAACTCTTACGTTCGGGCTCTCACCTATACAAATTAAACGGCCTCTTTCCAGTGTAATTGGCCTACAGCATAATTTACCTTTAAGTTTTGTGAGGTAATTATTGCGGGGTTCAATTATAGAAAACAACAATAGCAATAGACTAATAATAAATGGTAATAAAGGGTAAAAAATGAACCGCCCATGGGCTGAAGTTCCCCAGTGCTGCATTTACTCATTAGTATTTAATATAACTAAAATGTTTAATCTAGTCACTACTTCAAAACTTTTTATAACGATAGGAAACAAAGTTGTTAACACTTGATTATACTCGGGTTTTGACAGTTAATTATTTTTAATCATAAATTTATAGCCAATTTTGAATGAAAATCTAAACATAATCAACAAAAAATAATTAAATTATACTTATCTGAGTGATAAGACCTTTTTATTAATGTAGTCATTAGTTAGAAAGATAAATCTTGCTAAGTTGAAAACTTTAAATAATTATAAACTTTTATTCTATAGCTTGTTATCGGTCTTTACTGGGGCTTCGCGTGGAGTGGTTTGGTGTGGTCTAGTCAAAGTGTAGTTTCCGTGCGACTAGGCGTCGATCCCATGGGTCGAGTGGATGGGGGTAAGGAAGGGAGATGGGGGAGAAAACATAGGCGGGTTCGGGGGTGGTAAAGGGGTGTAAGTGATAGC
>CABEEJ010004035.1:0-17381 GCA_901482245.1 Timema douglasi
TTTTCCGTACCAGAAATCTATTATATAGTAGGATATTGGTAGGAAAAAAGACCTTTCAGAGGTAAACTCCTACCGTGAATGAAGTTATAGATGAGAAACTGTTTATACGAAGATAAATAGTTGTCATTAAATTCCAGGACACTCTTGACAGATATTCAACAACTGTTGATATCACCAGGTGAAGAAAACTAAGCTTTTGTTTCTACTGGATCAACAGTTTATTTATCCGTGCCAAAAAAAAGTTTTGCTATAAAAGCTTTAAAAAAGGGGGCTTTTCTCACGTCCCCTTCAATCCCACCTTGAGATTTAGGCTAATATATCGTTATTGCTCCCAGTTGCAGGATCCTTAATCCCTACTAAGCCGCAAGACTCATGAATAGAGGGGGCTGGGGACCCCAGTCGAGAGATGCCGAGGCTCAAAATTCCAATATCACAGCCAACCACCCTGCGTCGTGTGTTCCGCCAAGATGAAAACCGAGAAGCTAGGGGAGTTGAAGGGGGAGGAAGTATTTCAAGGGACGGAACGAACCATGTAGGAATCTTTGACTCAGCTCTCCGACACAATGCTCTGAGGTAAAACTGTATGCCAAGGAAATATGACCAGAGGAAAGATGTCGAGGTGACCGTCTGGGTGTTCGTTTGAGCGTCTTACCGACCATAATGGGCTCTTTTAACGGCACAAGGTCGTGTCCATTCCAGCGTCCTTGGTTCGGATCAATACCGGGTTAGTATACGGACTAATATTCACTGGACTATATTCACGTGCGTAAGCTATGTCTCGGCGCTAGAGATAAATATTTAAATATGTTGTGTTCGGGCACCAGGCAGTTTCACTTTCCCTAACAACAATTAAGGTTACCTGGCGGTCTAGGGGTAAGGTGTCGAACTTCTGCGCTGGCGGCCGGGGTTCAATCCTCGGTCCCGGCACAGATTTATCTGATAACCAGACCCTTCCTTCACCTCTGACAAGACATCTTGTGAATGTGGGGTATGCCAGGCCTCCACCGTGGTTCGGATTCCACGTTAAACTTTAGGTCCTCCATTTCATCTCACAATCACTCAATCACTCTACCATTACACATTAGTGTAAGTGCATACAACCCGAACGGGTAGTAAGACGCGGTGCTAATAATAATAATAATAACTATTAAACCGGACTTAATTTAAGTTAAATAAAGTTTGAATTAAAATATAACAAATTTAATCTTAGAAATAATTTATTCCATGCTTGGTGCTGGTTACAACAACTTGACTAAGTGGATGCTAAGTGGACACTAGCGTGGGTTTGCTTGTGTCATCATAGTTTAAAAGGTGGAGCGATAGTGTGCTCGAGACCCCACTATCGGTCCACTAAGCGTTCACTAACGTTATTGCATACCACCCACAATCATTTTTTTTATAATCGAGAACTAGCAGCGAGATTTCCTCTTGTTTTACCGATCAAGCTAAAACTTTTTATCCGAGGGTTTATTGGAATTAGATATCTAGCCCTAAAATTAAGGGTAGTTTTTACTTAAGGGTAAACATAGAAAAAAATATTTTTTCTCCAAATCTACCCAAACGATTTTTACTAAATTTTGTAGGCACTGTTTATTTAAAATTACAAACAAAATGGCAATTCTCATTTTCCCGTGAAACTTACTTTGAGGGAACTTAATATAAGCGGAAACTTTAAATTTGATCATATTTCCACAATTATTTAATATATAAAATAATTTATTATTGTAAAGCTATTGTATTATTAAATTTATAAGAAATATATATTTTTATTAACCCAGATACAAGCGAATTTATATATAGCTTTTCGTGGAAGGTTTTGAGAAATAAATTGACTGTAATCCTTTTTGGTGGATATAGTTTCTGTAACAGTGTATAATATTTCATGTACGCTCTTTGGTGGAAGGTTTCCGCGACAATGTTTATTCATTTGTTTCACAAATCTTGCGAGTTTTTAACAAATATCTCCATTTTAGCCTCCTTCATGTTCAATTTGTCCCTTTTGATCAAAGAGTTTGACAAGCCCGCCTTGTAGAACTACCATTCGACCACCATGTGTGCATAGCTTAGACTTAGTAAGTGAACGTTTTCCAAACGATTTATAACATAAATTTAGCGTATGGCAACTTCAACCGAAGGTTGTCTATAGTATGATTTTGGTAGGAAGAACGGTAGAAGTTAATAATAATAGTAATAATAATAATATTTAGCACTGTGTCTTACTAACCGTTCGGGTTATACGCTCTAAGTACTAATTACTCTAATGGATTAGGATTTGGGAAGGTTAAATTAGAGGAAGTGAACCCGCATTTGCGTGGAGAGAAAGTGAAAAACCATTTAGTAAAAACCACCCCCAGTTCACCCGACCGAGATTCGAACCTCGATCTCCCCGTCCTCAGCAGTCGAGCTCAACACGACAAGCGCGTTAGCCAACAACGCTACCGAGGCGGGTTAGAAGTTGGTTACTAATGCTACTAAAACAATTTTAATACATTCATACAGCAAGTCATGTTATCTGCGGCCGTCACTTTTAATGAATAAAATAACATTAATCGTAAAGTGAGATGGTATCAGTGTTGTATATGTTTTAATTTACTCTGTTCTTCCAACCGAGATCAGGGCATACAAGTCATGTCGTACTGTCGATCATGTCGTACATGTCGTACATGTCGTACAATGAGATGAGGTGATGATAGTTATTATGAAGGTGTGGAGCTAGGAGTGATCCCCGGTGATTGTTGGGATGGCTCCCCTTTCGGGGACAATATCAATGGTATGAATCTGAATCGATCCCAGGACCCCTCGGTTCGTAGCTAGATGCACTGATCACTACACCACAAGGCCGGTTGTTTGTGTGTTGCTAGCTTCCTATTGAAACTGTTTTGTAAACATTTTTAATACTGTATTTAATAAAAGAGTCCTCTTGATCTGCCACTAGGAGAAGCCGTTGCGCCGTGGGAGTCGCAGAGTCAAAAGGGCTGGCGGTGGTTGGAGGAGAGGGGGGAGGGCAGCTGGAGGAAGAGAGTACCATCATTTAACTTCAAACAAGACGTTGGTCTCATTTCTAACGGACGCGCATTGTTCTTGTTATCTCATCATACACAAAGAAACTTTGAGCGAATATACTAAATACATATTGAGCCCCAACATTTTTAAAAGGCCGCTGTATTTATTTTAAAGATGTCAAAAGTGACAGAGGCATCTTATGTCGGTTTGGGCATGTTGAGAGGATGACTATTGATCGAGGGACGAATCAAATATAGCATATGAAGGTACAGTGTGTGGATCAACAGGAAGGGGTAAGCGATGTGTGAAATAGAGAAACATTAATAGTTTTGAGAATAAAAGAGCAAACGTGACTCGGAGTATGGTGTTAAAGCGAAAGGATGCAAGGATAGGGAAGTGTGGATAAAGTTTGTGAGGATGGAATAAGTACGGTGTTGTTTTTTGAGCTATATGTAGAGTTTCTTGCCTACCCTGTAAGGAAACGGCGTGGTCAGGTATGTATGTATTGATGTTATATATGTATAAACAATCCTGCTTTACAACGCAAAACATTTAAATGATCTGTCCCACGGGCCGTTGTTTGTCCACCCTTGGTTTTTACAATGGTCTCTACTGAGGTTTGAGACACTGATTGGAGATCAACATACAAATGATCGCTGATAAATACATTGATTACTCTCAGGGTAACCGGGCCTTAGAGCTTTAAGGTGCAATGGAAGGTAATACATTTATAACATAGACACAATGTAGGCGTTATTAATTTTAATAATTGCCAGATACCTTAGCACAGTCGGTTGCGTGCTAAAGGTCCGGGGTTCGATTTCTGATAAGGCCAAAAAAAATGTATCATTGGTGAAATGTGGGTTTCCCCTTTCATTGTGATTAACGGCCGTAGGATGGATGTTGTCTCTTTTCTAGATTTAAATTAATTTATAAGTTGTGTGCTCATATAATCTGTCGGCTCAAAAAGTGTATGTTAACTACTTAAAATATAAGGGCGAAGTGTCAGACTTCTGTACTAAGGGTCCGGGGCTCAATCCTCGGTCCCGGCACAGATTTATCTGATTGTCAAACCCTTCCTTCACCTCTGACAAGAGGTGTATTAATTACAACTTGTGAATGTGAGGAATGCCAGGCCTCCACCGTGGTTCGGATCCCACCGTTAAACTGTAGATCCTTCATTTCATTTCACAATCACCCTACCATTACACATTAGCGTAAGTGCGTATAAACCGGACGGGTAGTAAGACGCGGTGCTAAATACTTCAAATAAACGAAGATTTGTTCTAATAATTCAAGGGATTTGTATTAACTAGTAAAAATGTAACTTATAGTTAAATTAGGCCTACATACTATTTAACTGGCTTAATGACAAGGTGACCCTTTAAATTTATTACGTCAGAAGGAATTTTATGTATGTTAATATTAATTAAAGTGAGTGAGCCAGGAATTTGGTCCCCGTGGATTACTTCCTTCTGACTTGTGAACGTCTGGTGGATGATATAAATATAAGCCACCCTCCATACGATCAACAAATAGGACGCTATTTCAATTAACATATTTAACATAATTAGCTCTGTGTCATCCCTCGTCCATACGGCAATACTCAGGCTGGCGCTAGTATTCGTCGCGGCAGCTGTGACCGATGTGGCGAGTAGCAAAATGTGGGTCTTGTTCTTGATATCCTTTAGAATCTGTGTAACAATAAATAAGACTTTTAGACTAAAACCAGCTAGAAACAAGTGAAATAACTATTAAAATAGGAAACACGGCGATCTTACCATAACCAGCTGGTAGCCAAGGAAACAGGTCGATCTTACCATAACCAGCTGGTAGCAAAGGAAACATGTCGATCTTACCATAACCAGCTGGTAGCAAAGGAAACATGTCGATCTTACCATAACCAGCTGGTAGCAAAGGAAACATGTCGATCCTACCATAACCAGCTGGTAGCAAAGGAAACATGTCGATCCTACCATAACCAGCTGGTAGCAAAGGAAACATGTCGATCCTACCATAACCAGCTGGTAGCAAAGGAAACATGTCGATCCTACCATAACCAGCTGGTAGCAAAGGAAACATGTCGATCCTACCATAACCAGCTGGTAGCAAAGGAAACATGTCGATCCTACCATAACCAGCTGGTAGCAAAGGAAACATGTCGATCCTACCATAACCAGCTGGTAGCAAAGGAAACATGTCGATCCTACCATAACCAGCTGGTAGCAAAGGAAACATGTCGATCCTACCATAACCAGCTGGTAGCAAAGGAAACATGTCGATCCTACCATAACCAGCTGGTAGCAAAGGAAACATGTAGGTCCTACCATAACCAGCTGGTAACAAAGGAAACATGTAGGTCCTACCATAACCAGCTGGTAACAAAGGAAACATGTAGTTCCTACCATAACCAGCTGGTAGCAAAGGGAACATGTCTATCCTACCATAATCAACTGGTATCAAAGGGAACATGTCGATCCTACTATAACCAGCTGGTAGCAAAGGAAACATGTAGGTCCTACCATAACCAGCTGGTAGCAAAGGAAACATGTCAATCCTACCATAACCAGCTGGTAACAAAGGAAACATGTAGGTCCTACCATAACCAGCTGGTAGCAAAGGAAACATGTAGGTCCTACCATAACCAGCTGGTAACAAAGGAAACATGTAGGTCCTACCATAACCAGCTGGTAGCAAAGGAAACATGTCTATCCTACCATAACCAGCTGGTAGCAAAGGAAACATGTCGATCCTACCATAACCAGCTGGTAGCAAAGGGAACATGTAGATCCTACCATAACCAGCTGGTAACAAAGGAAACATGTAGGTCCTACCATAACCAACTGGTAGCAAAGGGAACATGTAGATCCTACCATAACCAGCTGGTAGCAAAGGAAACATGTCTATCCTACCATAGCCAGCTGGTAACAAAGGAAACATGTCGATCCTATCATAACCAGCTGGTAACAAAGGAAACACGTCGATCCTACCATAACCAGCTGGTAGCAAAGGAAACATGTCGATCCTACCATAACCAGCTGGTAGCAAAGGAAACACGTCGATCCTACCATAACCAGCTGGTAGCAAAGGAAACACGTCGATCCTACCATAACCAGCTGGTAGCAAAGGAAACACGTCGATCCTACCATAACCAGCTGGTAGCAAAGGAAACATGTCGATCCTACCATAACCAGCTGGTAGCAAAGGGAACATGTAGATCCTACCATAACCAGCTGGTAGCAAAGTGTTGTGTTTATTGTGTGCAGAGAGTTGGTTGGTTACATGCAAGTATCGTCGCAGCGGCTGTCCGTAATGAGATAAGCCGGGTCCTGACATTGCCAAGGTAACTGACATTCCATATCCTTCCGTGGCTTTGAAATACGTCATTGGCATTAGTTCATATTGTGACGAGATACAGTCTGTGCAGATACAATCTAGAGCAGTGGGGGCCCACTAATGCATAGTTAAATATTAGTAAGAATTACCTTTTAGAATATACAAAACTTCTTTGCGGTAAACCTTGATAGCTTTTACTAAATTATTATTATTATTAATAATATTGTTTAGGTATTGATAATATCAATCAAAAGTGACGGCTGCAGATCACATGACTTGTAACGTTTCTAGCTGTCAGATAAGGTTCTTCTCGAGAAACTTGGACTGCATCTGAGGAGATTCGCGACACATCAAGGAATGTAAAAAAAAGAAGGCTAAAAATGGGATTTTAAAGAAAGTGTGAATTTCAGAAAAAGCACAAAACGTATTTAACACCCTGTGGCACAATATATTTTTGTAAGTAAGCCTTTTACGCGCTTTGGGTTATAATTGATAGAAAACTCATAAGTGTAGAAGAAAGCTCTATGACCTATTGATTAGTGATTGGTGGCGATAGACAATCAACCAAACTTTGATGACATTATAAATAGTAAAACCGAACCATTCTGCCCTTTGACAGGGCTGCCACTATATGTTTAGTACCAAATTCCCTGTATTTTTCAGGTTTATCAGAAATAATTCCCATATTTCCAGGCAGCTTCGATTAAATAAGAGTGTAATAATAAATTATTTTACATCAAAGAGACTAAGTGTGACGTCATGTAACTTATGTTTGAAATTGGATTATTTAAATTGATAGAAAAATACACCTGCTGGCTTCACAACACTAGTTTAGGGGATAATACGACATGTTTGAAAGACTGCGCTTAATTCTTAGGTTCACTTTTACGTCCACCAAAAGAACTACTATTTTAAGCATTCAGTTAAATGTCCCAAAATAACAAATATTACATTTTTTTTTTACTAAATTTGTCAAAATTTCCTGTGTTTCCCTGGCGTGTGGCAACCCTTCTTTGAGAGCTAAGAATTGTAATATTTTTTACTGTATTTACTATAAATAGTCTAATTTTTTTATTTACATTGATTTTAACAAAGAAACTAGCTTATAGGCCTACATTAATTTACGATAGGTTTTTTTTAAACTTTAACACAACTGAATGTTTGAAAGAAATGTGTGTATCTTTAGACGAGTATAAGAGAAATACTAATTATTGTTATCAGGTAACCAACTTTTTTCCTCTTCCATATAGTCATAGTTAGAAATATATGCAGGATTGTTTGAAGATGTAATTCATGATAGCAGGCCCGGTTCGGCTCACAAGAAAGGTGTGCAGTACATTCGTATTTGAATGATTACTCAATATTTTCCGTGGTGACGCTGGGGGACAAAGCGACAAAGTTTCTTGTTAACAACTACAGTATGCCCCTATTAAGACAGAATGAAGATTTGTGCACGATCCTTCTCTACGAGGCCATTTTAAAATAGTCAAACAAGTCATTTTAAGTGCAGTTTTTATCCAAATAGCATTCAATATTAATAAAATGTTCAGAATTAGGAACCTCTATTAACTCATTTTCTACATTAATGTTTAATCAGAATAGATCCATGTGCAATAGTGTTGGTGTAAATCTACGATTCTAGCCGACTGTATCACAGAGTTGATTGGCATGAGATGCACGCTCTTAATCCACACAAACCAATTTCTAAAAGGATTTTTTATTTATTTTGGTAAACTTAGCTATTCCCAAAAAGATGATAAAAACCATTACCATGTAAATAAATGGTCTTAGTATATTCCGTAGTGCTTATTGATTTGGTTATTTCGTAAAAAATGTAATTATTATTTCAGTACAAGTTTATCTAGTGAACTAAGAACGAAAGCATCAACTGTGTGTATTGGGACATTAAAGAGCTCTTTGCGTCCATCCGGCCGAAATATATTCTAAATAGGAAACACAAGTTTTTAACAAACAAAGGACACCAAGAGAAAAAAAACTATATTTATAAAATTATTATTATTAGCACCGCGTCTTACTACCCGTTCGGGTTATACGCCCTTGCGCTAATGTGTAATGGTAGGGTGATCGTGAGATGAAATGAAGGACCTACAGTTTAACGTGGAATCCGAACCACGGTGGAGGCCTGGCATTCCTTATATATTTATAAAAGAAAGTAGAGTTACAAAAAATTCTGCAGCCGTTAAAAATATTAACAAAAAATTAGTTAAATTTCTTGAAAAATCTTACTTCCAACAATACAAAAAATTATATTTAATTTTTTAAACATGATATTCACTAAAATGATGCTAAATTAAGCATAAATTTGTTCAAATAAAAAATCTGCAATATTATAAAAATAATTTTAAAAATGTTTTGTGCTTCATTGATGCTTACACACTACCATTCTCAATGTCATGTATGTCTGCCAACATTTGAGTAACATTGTCCCCCAAATCGGGATCATTTGGTCAAATACCAGGTGAGGAACACGCCATTTACAATAATATGTCAAAATTGAAATACGAACGAAAATGGTGTGACAGACCCCAATCAAACTTTAATTATTCTGAAAATTGAAAAATTACACCTGGACACGGTAATCGAACCCAGGACCTTTGGACTTAGTAGGTCAATGCTCCAACCACTGAGCTATCCATGAATCGTCCCGTGCTCAGGGTCATTCTTCACTCATATTTTAAGGCTGAGTCTATGATGGACGTGCGGAAATCGTAAAAACACGAATAAAATAATATACAATGATATAGAATCAATGAGAAAAGAGGCGCATATTTGTCCACAGAGGTTTAAGGAATAACACACTTTCTGAGAGACTTGCTTATATTTAATTACTCTATGGCTTTGGAGAATTATTGCGTTAAGACTTAAGTAGTATATGTTTACAACTAAAGCTCACAAAATTGTATTAATATATTTGCCAATATATCAGAAACTGTTGATTTTATAAAAATATATGTCAATTAAAAGTTTTTTATTTCTAATAGTCCTACAATTTTGCAAAGATAAGATGTTTAGTATCTCAAATAACTGTGGAGATACGGAAATTAACGCTTCTATAAACTACCCTAAAAATCATTTTCATGGGAAAATGAAAATAGCCAGTTTATTTATAATCTTAATTAACGCCTAGATACGAATTTTAATCAAAATCGTTGGAGCAGATTTTGAGAAACCCTTGTTTTTCTCTTTTCGCCCCTTGTAAAACTATTCTTAATTTTAAGTTTAAACAGACACACAGACAGACGGCATTGCAAAGACTAATTTTTAGGGTTCGGGGGGTCATGAGACGTCGACATCCATTAACATTTCAGGTTAGATTTTTTTTTACGGTCGCAATACTTAAACTTTAGTGTCCAAAAAGTTTAAAAATATATATAATTGCGTATTGATTGAAAGTTATTGATTTTATAAGAATATGTTTCGAATAAAATATTTGTATTATAAATATATATACATATTTGCATTGTTAAGTAATTTCACATCTCAAATAGTTTCGGAGATATTATAAAAAAAATATTAATTTATGCATCAAACCGGAGCCCTTAAAGCCATTTTGCCGAAATATTGAGAGTAGCCATTTTGTTTGGAATATTTATTAATGTTTATAAATGAAATTTAATCAAAATCGTTTGAGCCGATTTTGAGAAAATCGACTTTTTCTCTTTTTGCCCTTCAGTAAACTACCCTTAATTTTAGGGGTAGATATCCAATTCCAAAAAAAACCTTGGGGCAACCCTATGAAAATCCTAGATATCAAATTTTAGCTCAATCGGTAAACTAGTTTAGGCTCTAGTTGGAGGTGCATATAGACAGACAGACAGAAAATTCAAAAACCACTTTTTCGGATTCAGGGAGTCATGAAACGTCAAGATTCATCAAAATCTCGAGGTCGATTTTTTTGACGATCACCATACTTTCTCTACCTGTAAGATAGAGAGAAAGTAAAAATGACAACAATTTTCTCTTTTCCAAGTATACGATGCCTGTATTAAAATATGTTAATTACACATCATAGATAATATTCCACAAGAGAGAATAAGTACTTTTAATTAGGTTTAAAATATTGTTTCGGATTGGGTAAAAAGAAATCATTAAAATTTACGAAACCGTGTAATAAAACTTAAGTTTACGTTTTTTAAATGAAAAATATAACATGTAACTTAATAACTTTACATTTATAACAAAACAGTGCTCTTACAAGTGTTGGCAACCCAAAACCTTAACATATGATTTTTGAAGTGTCATCCAGGTAAAAACCTATCAGGAACAGACTCTTCAGTCTTGTCAAAAAAATTGTCCACAACGCCTTAGTACCCATTTGGGCCACACGCAATCACACTAATTGTGTAGAGATGAGTAATATTTAGTTCTAGAATAAATGTGCTCGAATTTCCGTGGAGGGAGAGTGGAAAGTAATTCAAGAAAATAACCCTCAGTAAATATGGCCGGGATTCTGACCCCTTTACCGGAAAACCAAACTAAAATGAAATGATTTTGACCGTACGCCTGATCGATGAGGGGGTTGTCCAATCATTCTCACCGGTGACGGGAGAGGGTTTAAATCCCAGACGGGCGTATCGAAGATGCTAATTCCTAAATGGTGGTCTTACTTTCCCCACCAGGAAAATTCATGTGAATTTGCTCTAAATCAGCGTTTTTTCAACCAGTGTGCCGCCAAGGGTCAGCAAGTGTGCCGCGGGAGTTGGAGAAACCATAATCAATATTTTTTTAAACTAACACAATCAGAAGCTATCAAACTTTTGAACCAAATCTTAATACTCGTTATTTTAATGAGATCTCTCTTTAATTTAACTGATGGTTTGCCTTGACAATTTTAGTGCCTTGTCCAGTGTGCTGTGAGTTTAGAAAGGTCGAACATCGCTGCTATAAATAATTACACCTTTCTAATTTCTAGCCATCAGTGTATATATGCGAATATCGCGGATGGATATTAGAACGTATAAATACATATATTTATATATTATGTGTATGCATGTTTACTAGAAATAAATAAAATAAAATTTAATTAAAAATTCACTCAAGTTAGCGAGTCTGACGTAGCTCATCTAAATCCCTCCTCGCAAAACCAAAACAAACCGTTCTGAACAAACCCCTGGCAAAAAAATAATAAAATATATATATGGCGGCGAGGGGTGAGGGAGATGGGCGGATGGCTTAGGGTCACAAAATACGAGGACACCCCGCGGATTTCAAAACCGCCACCGCCACAAAGTGTAGGTAATAAGGACCCCAAACCCCGCTCTTTAATTATGATCATTGCAGGGCGGAGGCCCCACGAGGAATTAAAGGTTTACAAGACCACTAGTATATAAATGTAGGGGAGAGAGCTTACCGGGTCTTTGAAACAAGAATGCCTACCCCGAATAATGATCTAACCCACATTTTTCTAATGCTGAGATGTTGTTGGAATAGTGATCTAGCCCTCACCAGACGTTATAATCTTTGGTCAGACAGAGACTATATTGTTAGGTACAGGAATGGTGGCTTAGCAAAGTTGGCAGTACTGCGAATAATGATCTGACCCACATCAAGATGGTGGACCATAGTGGTGTTGTGTGAATAAACAGTTGAGTAAGGGAAGAAGACGAAAGATAAGGATAACAGATTGGCAGGACACGTTAGGAAAGGCAGCAAGGGTGTCTTCAAAACTGGAAAGCTTCCGCCAAATGAAGTGAGTAGAATATTGATATAACCCTTGTTTATTAAATGCAGTGTCAAAAAAAGAAATTAATAATTTTATATTATTTATTTACCTATTTATTGCCTTTATTTAATAACTGTATTATTAGTCAGAAAGATAATTTTTGTTTAGATGTGTTAAAGCACCCAGATGTGAGATTATATATATCGCCAGTGATATGTTTTGTTGCCGAATAGAATACAACTCTTTTGTAGCATTATATTGTGTGAAGTTATGGACTTTTAAAAATAAAAATAAATAATTAGCTTTGATTTGCTAAAAGTGAGGGACTCTCAACACATTATCTGTATTGTTTTAGCTTCCTTAAAATATTGTAAAATGTATCTGTGCAGGTTCGAGTCTGCAAGTGCATGCACGACTGCAACAATTTGACAAAAGAGTTGAGACTCTTGTTATTTAAAGAATTTTACCAGCTTTCGAATGATAGTCTATATTACTTGCTCAACAATGTATCAAGAGTGAAAGTATCAAAAGGAGAGATGTTCCAGAATGTATCTCACGGCAAGAGTGCACATTCAAGTATTTTTGATGTATTGAAAACAAGGAGTATAGTGTGTGTAAAAATACTTTGAGACATTTAAAATCTACTCACGAGGAGTACAAACCCTACAGGAATAGATAAAATATGGGAAAGAACTTTCAGACAAGAGGGAGAAACACCAAAACCAAACTAGAGACATCAAAGACAGCATTAAGACACCATTAAGGATACCATAAGGAATCATATTAATTCCATGCCCAAACAGGAAAGTCACTATTCAATACACTAAAACCTTTGCCTTAGTTTAGATATTATTGTAAATAAAATGTAAAATATGTTCCTTGAAAGCAATCCTGGAGTAAAATATTCTCTTAGCTTGTGCAGAGACATTTTCCTCGGCAATTTTAAACTGAGGTTTGGTGTGCCTAGGTCAGATACATGTATTTATTGTGATGAGATGTACATGCAGCTTGTGTCGGCAGCTACTGAAGAGAAACAAAATGAAATTATACATAAAAGCACACTGCATCACACGAAAGCAGAAGCTGCACATAAAGTCTTGCAAGAATACACACAACGCGCTAAAAACAATACAGATTATGTTGTATTGTGCACTGATATGCAGTAAGTGCTGTTTTGTCCAACTTTACAACACTCCTCCATCTTCTATCAGAGGCAGGTTTCCACTTATAACCAAGCTGTTCACAACATGGCAACAGATAATGTCTACATGCTCATGTGGCATGACTCGGTTGCCAAGAGGGGATCTGAGGAAGTATCATCGTGTCCTCTCAAATATATCATGCTTCATTTTGAGCCACTAAAGCCAGGAGAAATGAGGCATCTAGCGGTTTGGTCAGACATGTGTCGGCCAAAATAACAACTGGCGATGTGTTTCTTTATATCACTACCCGACTGTGAATAGATATTTGCCAGTAATAGACCAGACATTCTTATTTTCTGCCCACAACTTTCTACCTTGTGATGGGGATTTTGCTCTAATCGAAAGGAAGAAGAAAGAAAGAAAGTGTGGTTCACCATCCCAGGCAGTAGATTGAAGTTGTAGTTCACGCACGGCCATCAAACTCATTTCTAGTGTATTACATGGACTAGAAGTACTTCATTAATCTGAGTGTGATTGAAAAATCATTGAGGAAGGATCCTGAATTTAAAATCACATCAGCCCAGCGTATTCAGTTCTCATCAGATGATATGAGCTCATTACGATAACGATAGAGTCATAGCACACTTCAGCCATGAATTTATGTTATCATAAAAAAAGAAAAGCATAAGAAAGGCATATATTAAAACTAAATCCAAATTTCCGTCTTATCACCACTTCCTTCTCATCCCAGCTGAATACAATTCATTCTATACAAATCTACCATCTTCTGACTAAACAGCTAATGCTTTGAGCGAATTCAGAATATGTTTTAAATATTTTAAACTATTTAGACATTGAATGTGACATTAGTGGTGTTCTGGCCCTATGGGAACAGCTCTGTGATAGGTTGAATTTGATCACGTGACCACGCCCCTCGCTCTCTGATTGTCTGTCGATTTTCACCCTCCCCTCCTTATGCCCCCCTTTCCAGTGTTCCAAACTTGTTTATTCTTGTGTCATTTGTTTTTTTCTTGTGTTCATTGCTTTTTTATGTGTGCCCAATGGTTATTTATGTATGGTCCTTGCGTTTTGTATTTCTGCTCATTGGTTATTTATTCATTGGTTTTTTTTATGTCTGGGTAGGATTGGTACGGGGCGTTGGAGTTTATTTATTTATTGGCGTTCAGTCCAAGTCGCCGGGTGCTCCTTCCACAGCATTGCTAAGGAGCTCTGGCCGCTTAGCGAAGAGTGTGACCACCAAGCAGTTGACAACGTATCACGGCCTTAAGGCCTCTTTCACCTTTTCCTCAATATCCACTCTCCTTACATCGCCACGGCACAGAACTAAGTTACACTGACTGCTCCCTCACTCGGTTGGACTGCCTTTTACTTAACCCCTCTACCCTCATTTCGTTATACTCCTCTCTTTGTGAGGTCAGTGGGGGTCGTCAGATGTTGCAACAACAGTAACTCGTTACAAATTTTTAAAGAGGGTGACAATGACCTTGTTGAAGAGTCATGAAACCCCCCAAGACCATATGTTTACCACTAAAGTGCATCGGTCGCGGCCTTCTGAAGGCCGCAGGTTCAGATGTGCTTTCTAAATGCCCACTCTGGGACCAAGGATTCGATTTTCCCCCGCCAGAAGCCTGACATTTAGACGGCGTGCAAACCGGGATTCTCATTAAATGGCATTATGCCTATGACAAAGAGTTATTGTTGATATTACTATGTGTACAGAAAAAAATAAGATGGGATGCTCAAATCTTTGATTCCTCAAATTCGATGGTATTCGAGTTTCGAGATTCGTAAAAACCTCCAAAAAGTATTTCGAATACAATTATGAAAAGTTGAAAACAATGACTTAAAATAACAATTTCAAGAAATCATTGGTAAAATAAATTATAAACGTGTGTAGTTGGGGGAGTAACAAAATCACAAAATAAGGTATAAAAAACCGTATTCATATAATTAACTTACTAAAGTGCGTATAACCCGAACGGGTAGTAAGGCGCGGTGCTAACATTAATAATAATAACTTAGTAAAGATGTGTTTTCTTTCTTGTTTATGAAGTAATCAACATGACAAACAAAATAGCATCTGTCAGTTCAACACATTTTTATAAATTATATTTTAAATATTTTCACTTTAACTTAAAGTATACAATTTAAAAGATCAGAGGATCAAGATTCGAAAGAAAATTTACGATTTGGCTTCGAGAAAATAATATAGGTTTCGACCAATGTCTAGTTGTAAATAATGTTATCTACTGTAAATATTTTTTTTATTTATCTTGACAAAAAAAAAGGGATTTTTGTCACTAAAACCGCAAAAATACTGACTTTATCTTGTGAACCCTCCCATCCCACCTCAAACTAGTGCTTTTTTGTGTGTATTTTTTAAAGGTAGGACCCGATCCGTCTTGTTTCGACTATTTATCTCTCTCGGCCGGTGTTTCGCAGCGTGTTACAGTCTCTAACACACCGGGGAAAGAGAGAAAGGAGGGCCGGAAACCCATTTGTTGCGAGTCCCGCACAAAACAACACGTAACACCAGAGTGAGCGATGCGGGCTCGTTCCCCCATTCGACGTGATGGAAAATTGCCCTACCCTTGTACGTCTAGCGTTCCTTCCTTCTTGCGCTCCGGCCCCCAGGTTCACCCCTATATAGAGGGTGGAAACCACACGCACCCCCTCACTCCTCGAGAAGAAAGCTCGTCGTGCCATGCCTGCCCTCCACAGACGGATGCACTCCATCTATATCGCGGTCACCTGGCTTGTCTCAAGCCGAGCACCCGGAGATTGGCTGGATCCACTCTGGCGGGCCTGACAAACTTGCGGCCCGCGGGTGCGCGCCCCAAAATACGATGCGGCTCGATTCATTAATCCGTGCAGGCCACCGATCTTAACAAGGAAACGGTATAAAATGACACCCGATTCTTATATTTATAAATATTTCAGGAATTACAACATCGCAGATTATAGAATTTGGAAACTAGCGTTATTATGCGAAATCGGTCATCCATAAACCACATGACGTTGCTAAGAAGGGGGAGGGGGGAGAAGCTCTAATGTCTACATCAAAGTGTTGTGGTATGGCCTCACCGCACCACTAAAGTGCGGAGCTATGCTCTCTCGACGATTCGTCCACGCAGGTGCGGTGCAGTGCGGACCGTGTAGCCGGTTCTGTGCGTAACACACACCATATAATTAAGGTGAGATGGAAGGGGATGAGAGAAAAAGCCAATCGTTTTGCAGTTTTTACAGAAAAACATCGTGTTGGCTAAAATTAATAAAATATTGTTCCAGTAACAACATAGAATTTAATCAACATCAACAGTTGTTGAATAACTATAAGGGTGCGCTAGAATATAATGACAACTTTTCATCCTCATTTAAAATGTTACTCGTCTAATGCCACCATGCTCTTGACATATATTCAACCATTGTTAATATTATGTGAAGAAAATTAAATTATTATTTATTATTATTGTTATTATTATTAGCATTGCGTCTTACTACCCGTTAGGGTTATACGCAATTACGCTAATGTGTAATGGTAGGATGATTGTGAGATTAAATGGAGGACCTACAGTTTAACGTGGAATCCGAACCACGGTGGAGACCTGGCATTCATCACATTCACAAGATGTCTTGTAAGAGGTGAAGGAAGGGTTTGGTAATCAGATAAATCTGTGCCGGGACCAAGGATTGAACCCCGGACCCCCAGCACAAAAGTTTGACACCTTACCCCTAGACCACCAGGTCACCAAATAAAATTAAACTTTGTTTCTTTTTAATATTATTCATATTTATTTGATAAGGAGTTATAAATGATCAAATTAAATCTTTTTTGTTATTCTTTCTATGTTAGTACTAGAGCAATATTTTATTAATTTTACCCCAAAAATTAAAAGTTTTGCCACAAAAACTGCAAAAGTACTGGCCTTTTCTCACGTCCCCTTCCATCACACCTTAAATTCGAATATTGAATATATATATATATATATATAGTTCGTGTTTTCACAGTTGGTAAACATATTTATGGATAAGTTCCGATTCTAAGTGGTCTTAAATCTTAATCACTCCCTAATGCCTCATTATGAAATAATGACATTCACTCTTTAATGTCAAAAGTTACGTAATGCATGTTGGAAAAAAAAGGGGGGGGGTGGGGCAGGGGTTAACCAAAATTTTCACGGGATCGTACACGGGGC
>CABEEJ010004035.1:21083-33178 GCA_901482245.1 Timema douglasi
AGTTTTGAACCCCGACCTTGATTCAATGCACATGATTTTTTTTACCCGGATCGATGCAAGACCTCTTGATCTAGATTGATTAGGAAAATAGATTCAAGACCTATTGACCGAGCATTCCTAGCTAACACAAGCGTTTCGAGAACGATCAAAATCTGTAATGAGCCGGTCAATATCCAAATACTAATACCCCACGTGCGTCGAGAACTGGTATAAAGCATTCATTTTATTACACACGTGTCTAACACTTACTCGGTGATATTCTATGGCTGCGTTCGTTATCTGATAGCTCGTGATCTTAATGAATCACACATTTGTAGCCGACGATTTCCGCATGTCCATCATAGACTCTGCCTTACAATATGAGTGAAGAATTGCCCTGAGCACGGGACGATTCCTGGATAGCTCAGTGGTGAGAGCATTGGCAAAGGTCATGGGTTCGATTCATCCAGTGTCCAGGTGTCATTTTACAATTTTCGGAATATGATATCTAGAAGGAGTAATCCTCACTAAAAGCATAAATAATAGCTTTGGCTATTTGATTCATAAAATAATATAGTGCAGTAGTTTTTTCTCTAGACCTTTATCTATACCTTGCTGCACTTAAGGAGAAAAGATGATTTAAAAATTGACATCAAAAACTTTATCTTCAAACTCAGCTTCACTTTGCATATTTATAAGCTTCCCCACAACATGACATAGGTATTGAGGATGAATACAAACATTTATAATATATTATTAGGGTGGGGGAAGGGGGTGTTAACCCCACTTTCCCCCTTCGCTGTCGTTATTAACATGTCTCAAGCCAGTGATCTCTATACCATTACCAGGGCTTCTTAAACGTTTTCCAGTCGCCACCCCGGGTATTTAGGTATATAAAATAGTTATACAAATCAAACATTTACTGATAACAAATCATAAAAAAAATGTTTTTAACAATTCTTTGGTATACATATTTTACCATTTATTAAAGATTAAAGAAAATTTGCATAATTATGAAATGGATGTGATTGTTTATTTTTACATAAAGAATTGAATCTTATCTGAATATTTGATACTGCAGGATGTAAAGCATCTTCAAAGTTTTTCAGAGTTGATCAATATTTTTATTTTATAATCGTCAAAGTTTAGGGTCATTTCAGAAATTGTTGGAAATTCTGTCCCTAACCCAAGCCGAAATTCATAAAAAAATTTTTTAGGAAACTTATGTCGCTCGATAGCTCGGCAAATACTTCTTGGAATTTTAATGGTAGGATGATACTTTTTTTTTAATTTCAATTGAGTATAATTTATGAACCCAGCTTAGTTTTTTAGAATCAAAATTTGAAGGGGAGTATTTCTGAAACTGTCTCTCCAGGCACTTGAGATGATCAATATACATCTTTGAGAAGGTTATTTTCATTTATAAAATCATCTGTAGATGTAAACATTTATAAAGAACCATTTTCCACCCTATTCTATCATATGTTAACTTTTGTGGTAAAACTTTCAATTTAATTATAAACATGTTACAATTTGTTGTGTGTTCAGAACCAAAGCTGCAGTGAAGTCGCGCGGTGAAACGCGGGCGAGCGCTGCCAGAAACACCTCGGATTCATTAAGCGTTTGATTTTGAATCAATTTTTGGTCATTGCGCGTTCAGAAACCTTTTACTGTTTTTTGCTACCCTTACATTCAGTTACGCGACCCCATCACGTACCGACAGTTTAATAAGGCCTGCTCTACACTAGACTTGTTGGACATAAATACCACCCTTAAAAAGGACCAAAGTGTGAAGTTTAAGTTTGTCGTCTGCTTGATTGTGAGGGGACAGATTTATCGGTTTCTTTCGATGTTCTTGTGCGAAAAGTGTCTCTGTAATTGTTTGGAAATAGTGAACTATGAAACCACACTTGGGTGAATAAACACATTAAAGGTGATACTAATCAGTTTTATGAGTAAAATCTTTGATATATTTAATATTTTAGCTGTAACCCGTGTTGTTCACATCCTGTTGAAGCTACAATATATTTAAAGTTGGCTATTAGCCTGTATACTTATTGATTTAAGAATTAGATAAATAAACCATAATGTAATGAAGTCAAACTTTGTGTAGGGTGGGTGACCTGGCGGTCTAGGGTCAAGGTGTCAGACTTCTGTGCTGGCGGCCAGGGTTCAATCCTCGGTCCCGGCACAGATTTATCTGATTACCAAACCCTTCCTTCACCTCTGACAAGACATCTTGTGAATGTGGGGAATGCCAGGCCTCCACCGTGGTTCTGATTCCACATTAAACTGTAGGTCCTTCATTTCATCTCACAATCACCCTACCATTACACATTAGCGTAAGTGCGTATAACACGAACGGGTAGTAAGACGCGGTGCTAATAATAATTTGTGTAGGTTCTTACGTTCAAATTATCATTTAGGTTAGGTTAGATTTAGGAAGTATTACTATACCCTGATTTTGGTAGAAAGGCCTTTTTGGAAGGTTTTATTTCGTATTAGAATCATACTGTATAGTAGTATTTTGGTAAGATAAATGGCCTTCTAGGATAGTGGTAGTAAGTCCATAACCAAGCTAGGCCTCTATCTGTATGGTAGAATTCTTGTATGAAAAAAAAGCACTTCCAAAACGGTCTTCCTTTCAAAATCAACTTATTTAAAGAAACAAGTCCCGAGCTTTGAAATTAGTCTTGCTGTTCAAACCTTTTACTAACGCATTTATTTCGTTTAACTATAACATACATTGATGCATTTATATATTATTCATATAAATTAGCGAACGATATCAAATTGCCACATTGCTTTGAATTTGTGTAAGAGAGAAAGCGATACCCGAAGGTTTCTTTCTCTCTTACACAGTGGTGTGTAAAAGACAGTTCGAAGATTCTTGCGTCGGATGTCCATACAGTTATAGTATTGAGACCAATGATTGAAGGAGACAAAATTATGTTGATTCCTAGGATTCATGAACGATCGCACTAACCACTCGACCACGAGTGTTGGGGTCCTGTCATTAGGTCTCAGTGATCACTCACCCATACCCTCACCCCCGTTTTGCATTCGACCAAGATACATTTCCCCCTTCCCCTTTTCCCACTAATCGAATCTGAGCCTGGAAGCAGTTAATCTCATTAGAGGCGAAGCAATCAATCACACTAGTCAATTAGCAAGGACACGTAGCACGGACACACACGAGGCAAATGCGCCCCTGAGGTCACAAGACCTCGACACCAGCTAACCAACATGAGACTGACGCCTTTGTCCGCGGGGGCACCGGTAAAAGTTTCATGTAATTGCGTGGGACATCCAACCATTAAATAACTAGTAGTAACTGAGCAGTTGAACCCACTACATCCATATCATTATCGTTACTACAGTCTTACTACAGTAGCCCCATGGCTTCTTTGGAGTTGACTGACAGCTCACAGCTGACAGCTTACGGCTTTGAAAAGCTACCAGACCAAATTATGTATCCCTACACTGGACTAAATGATTTGCAAAAACATGTGTTTAGCAGCTTTCATTTCTGACAGTCAAAATTTATGTATATACCTAAATGTTGATTGTCAGAAGTCAGCTGTGAGCTGTCAGTCAGCACCAAAGAAGCTATGAGGCTACTATAGTAGTTCTGTGAACAGTAGACTTCCTTCCGTGTTTACTAAAGCCTTATATCGCTATTTAGATTCCAGGTTGAAATATTTCTTATAATTTCTCCTTGGTAATCAAGTAAGACAGAAAACTAATCTATCTATATACATAAAATGAGGAGTCTTGTATCTCATGAGTGTTGTACGTACAGTGTTGACATTTTAAAATTAGTACCCCCCCGTGCACGAGCATGTGCACAGCTGAACTTTTAAAATGTTAATTGTATTTTTTTTAATCAATTACATATGTAGAAATATTAACTTCGCGAGAAAGCTTTACCACTACATTCTTTACAATTTGTAAATGAGTTTGTTGGCCATGTAAGTTTGTTGGCCATGGATGTTTGTTGGCCATGGACAGTAAACAAGAAGAGTTGGGTATCTACAACAAACTTCTTCTCGTGTCATCATTATATATTAATTTTTGTTATAATAATAATAATCATATTTAGCACCGCGTCTTACTACCCGTTCGGCTTATACGCTTTAAGTACTAATTACTCTAATAGATTAGGAATTGGGAAGGTTTAAATAGAGGAAGTGAACCCGCATTTGCATGGAGGGAGAGTGGAAATCTATTTAGGAAAAACCACCCCCAGTTCACCCGACCGAGATTCGAACCTCGATCTCCCCGTCCTCAGCAGTCGAGCTCAACACGACAAGCGCGTTAGCCAACTACGCCACCGAGGCGGTTAATTTTTGTTATATGTTGTGATTTATTTATTTATGATGAATAGCTTCTACGTATTAATAGTCTACTTTTATAACTGTAAACCGTGTTATCCTTTTTACCTTAAAATATATTCCGGTGTTAATCCGGGTAATTAATGTAACAAGGGGAAAAATTATGATTAAAAGTAATTTTATTCAAAAGGGGATATAAGAGCAAAAGGGCAAAAATTGCAAAATGTTCAAAAATGACCTAAATATTTAAAAAATTTCAAAGTTGAGCAAAAATGATAAAAAAGAGCAAAAGTGTAAAAATGACCAATAGTAAAACATAAAAAATGAAAATGGGTAAAAAGATTAAAAGGGGTATAAAGAATAAAAAGCTAAAAAGACAAAAAAGCCTCGAAAGAAAGTGTAAAAAGGTTAAAGAAGGAAAAAAGGATATTACTCTACAGTAGGTTAAAAGATTAAAAAGTTGTAAGCGGATTAAAAAGGTATAAAAATTGCAAAAATTGTAAAAATGGGGAAAAGGGTAAACTGGATCACAGGATAAAAGCGATAAGAAAAAAAGCTCGAATACTTTAATTGAATTTAATTACAACCTTTTAACCCGCCTCGGTGGCGTAGTTGGCTAACGCGCTAGTCATGTTGAGTTCGACTGCTGAGGACGGGGAGATCGAGGTTCGAATCTCGGTCGGGTGAACTGGGTGTGGTTTTTCCTAAATGGTTTTCCCCTCCCCCTCCACGCAAATGCAGGTTCACTTCCTCTAATTTAACATTACCAATTCCTAATCCATTAGCGTAATTAGTACTTAAAGCGTATAACCCGAACGGGTAGTAAGACGCGGTGCTAAATAATAATAATACAACCTTTTAACAACTAATTTTTATTCGTACGGTGCTAATCTTATTTCATTTTTATCAAAACCTACAGACAAGAGTTCAAAGTGTCAGATTTTAAAACATCTTCAGATTATATACCGCTACTTTGACACTGTGTATTAGGCAGACTACTTTCGTGTTTTGTACCACAATTTAAACCAATAAGGAATTAATATTTAATAAATTTTTTTAATGAGTTACTGTTTCTTGTTTATTTTATCTACTGAAAATAACAAAAATCAACTCTATAAACTCCCAGTCTGAATAACGGGTATAATTCGAATTAGTGTTTAATCGAACTTTCTCTCGCTCCTTTGAACCTTACATTAAAAGTTAAAACAATGTAAAAAAAATCGCATGTGATTTGCACTTACTCTGTTTAGTTAGAATTAAATTAACCTCAAAATGACAACAACAACAAAAAACTGAAATCTTGCGTAGGCAACACGTTTAGTGCTCTGCTGTTGCTGCGTGAGTAGACACTAACATTTGAAAACAAAACCGAACAATCGTATTGTTTGTTGACAATTTCACCGCACACGACATTATTACCATCATGGAAAATGTGAAGGTTGTGTCTCGTCTCCCCCCCAGCCCAAATATGACGTCAGTAGTCCAGGCCATGGATGAACAAGGAATAAGTAAAACCTTCCCGACGCTTTGTTGTCCAGAACATTCTCTCATGAATGGCAAGATTAAAATTGACATTCTCCAAGCTGGCCGAACGTGGAACCAAGCGACACTAAACACTATCGGCCGAACGTGGAACCAAGCGACACTAAACAATGAAGCTGTTGAAGAGATCGTGGGCGACTGGGAAGATGTTTGTTATGAGCATTTTGTGAACTTGGACAAGGACAATTTACGGTAAACTGACAGGTGCAGACATTTTAGCAGATATTATGAACAATAAAAATGAAAGTGAATCTTCTCGTCAAGCCGATCCCAACATCCACACAGGCCATGGACCAGATCGAAGAGTTTAGACGGTTTATTCGGAGAGAACATAATGTAAGCCCCTTTATCCTCAATGTGGTGAATAAACTAGAACAGTTTGCTAAAAATCAAACAGTATTAACTCCAAAAAAACAATAAAATGTTTTTAGATTTAAAAAAACGTACTGTACATATTTCTATGGGAAAGCTAACAATAAAATGATACGTATACACTACTGTAATTTAATTCATTGAATTTATGTTTGAAGTTATTTTTCTAGCCCAAATTAAACCTTAGCTTAATTCAAATTTTTTGTTAGTAAGATTTTTTTAAAGTGGTTTCTTTAGCTTTGAATTAGCCAGGTCCGTCTGTAAATTCATCAGTAAAAAAATGTTCACGCGGTTTAAGACGTTATCCGGCAATACAAGTCAACATTAAACATTAAAAAACGCCCTACGTATTCGATTAATTGTTTAGAATTTTAAATTCTAATCATTATTATTATTTGAGCAACTACCATATTGAAACGGATAAACAGATCGAAAACCCGTCCACACTGAACGGTAGCAATCTCACCTCTACGGATTTAACAATAACCTATTGAAATAATTAAAGGAAAGCTTTCTATCTTACAGGGTAGACGAAGGGTATATACAGTGGAACCTGGATAGTTTTAGCTTGAAGGGACCAGGAAAAAAATTCAAATTATCCAAAAATTTGAATTAAATAGGTTTCTTAAAAGGAATTCCCTTTTCCACTTCCTTTATCAACGCTACTTTTTCGGACAAAATTTATAATGTATAGGACTGTGGCCTGGACAGTGACATCACGATACATACACACACATACACACACACACACACACACACACACACACACACTACTGTACAGTATGAACTAAACAAAACTAAAACTAAACAAAACAAAATAAACTAACACGTCACAAGAATATCGCTACGACCGAATTACTAAGAATAGCGCACGTAGCCACTCGAGAGATTCGAATTTGACTAACGGAGTACAGAACTGTACGTGTAAATAAAGACTTATGGGTGAGCGGGGGAGGGGTACTGACCGCATTCCAACGTCGCTTCCCCTGTTTCTAAAAATAGAACAAAACGGCGCCGCAACTTTAAATAGGAAAACAATACTGCACAGTATATTGCAACTTACGAGAATTTAGGACTAACCAAAACAAAATTCGAATTATCTCCGATTTTTTTAACATTGATTTAATACAAAATTCACAGGCCCGGGCAAAAAATTCAAATTAAAGACGATTTCAAATTACTGAAGTTCGAATTAGTCAGGTTCCAATGTACACCATTTGGTCTAGATTCAAGAAATTTCCCTACCAAATTTCGTTAAAATTAGCTAATTTATTTTACAATTTTCATGGAGCGAACATTCGGACGGACAGACGCAAATTTCAAATAGTCAAATTAAAACATAACCTTGTTACGTTCGGTCAGTCACAATATTCAACCCGCAACGGAATGATTAGGGGTTATTCATAAATTACTTAACGCTTTTTTCTTACCCTTTTTTAACCCTACCCCCATCATACTCCCCTCACATGTAACAGCATTTAGACGTAAGAGCTTCCCCCTTATCAACAGTGTTACGTGGTTTATGATGGATTACCCTTTATGTGGACAGTCCTCGCATGTCAGTTTGAGATACAGATGAATTAAAAAATTATTAATTGCCTGACAGCATGTCAGTAATGAGTCACCATGGACTGCGGTAGTGGATGGTTCTGAGTGACCGATGCTTTCGCTAACGGAGAATATCCAAAGCACACAAGAGGGAGAAATCGCATAACAAAGGTGGACGGAGATATGGATCAAATGCGCACAGGGAAACAACTGCATAACGTGGAAATATGGCGCACATGTATTGTAAACAAACCTTTTACTATTGATAATAGTGGCTAGGTTAGGTTGGTAATTGGATAATTCACGAAACTCACGATACGTGTAATTTCTGAAAAATATACACTACTACCGGTGTTGCAATATGGGGTTCAGTTACTACAAACAGTGTTGCGCTTTTGATTTCACTTTGTGTGTTTCTAATATTCTACAAAGCAGGTAAACAAATTTAGCTTGTGTACTTCCAGTACGTGGCCTTTCACCACTTCGCAGTTGTTTTTCTCAACACTTCTCACTATCCATTATGGTTATACACATACGAACTAATCACTCATGTTGCCACAATGGCCGGAAAAGAATGTCACTATTGTATTCACATTCTTAGCCCGTTTAATTAACAATTTAGAGATACATTTTACACTTGTTCATAAGGAAGTAACATTGGCAGCTTTGGATAACTTTATAGATAATTTGTATTATTAATAAATCATATATGACATATTATTAGAATGTCAAATTTTAGCGGCTTTTTAAACAATTTTTGTTGTCGAAAGTGAACTTTATATAAAAATTAGAGTTTAGAAAACATCAATCGCGAATATCTAAATTTGCTGGAAATATATATATAATGATAGACCTAGTGAGGTGGTTTAAGTTTATGTTGCAGATCATTATGGGTCAACATACATTTTAGCTAGCGTGTGAATTTCTGCGCTATTCAAGCAGGTTCTGCTCTAAATTTTCGACGAACATGTGACTTAACTTAATTTGTAATGTGTTATAAAGCTTAACATGTTAAGGCGGCCGCCTCTGTCAGCGAAAAAGTATCAATCACTGTCAGGTCACACGGCTTAAAATACAATGTTCTTTGTCGTTTTCTGGAACAACTTCTATATTGTCTAAGCTTATTCTCCCTTTCGCTCTTAACCTACAACCACTCTGTCATATCAATAAGAAATAGGGGAAACCTGTGAAACTTCTCATTTCAAAGTAATGAGGAAAAATTGCTGATAATTCTCAAATACTTTAAAGTTTTATGTTGTGAGCTTATCAAAATATTACGGTATATGCTAAAGAATGAATGTAGAGCCCTTTTTCATCAAGATTTTAATAGATTTTCACATTTGCTTGGAAAGTAGTTTAAAATGAATTTAATATATTTACACACTTTTTACTCTCTCTCGACAACTCTGAGATAAGTATTGAGATCATCACAAAAATTGAACTCGAGATGTTGAGAAATGTTAACGTTTCATGAGCTGGAACAAAAAAAACAACAGTTTTTTTCGCAATGCAATCTATCTGTTTGTCCGTACCTCGGGCTAAAGCCGACACTATTTTACCGATAGGGCTCACACTCGGTATCTGGGGTTTTCAAGTCCCTCCGAGGGTTTTTGAAATTATACACTTAACCCTAAAATTAGGGGTAGTACTGAAGGGCAAAAAGAGAAAAAAATAGATTCTTAAAATTTTATATTTATACACTGTTATCATTACAAACAAGAGAGTAATTCGCATTTTCTTATGAAAATGACGTTGCGGGTACTTAACAGGGGAGGAATTTTTAAATTTTGATTATTTGTCCGCAACTATTTGGCATACATATTTAAACCGACTTCTCACTGTAAAGTTGTGGTATTATTAAAGATAAAATATTTTTACAAAACCAATAATTTCTGAGATAAAAGCAAATACAGTAGTCTCGGAAACTCGAACTAAGATGGTGTCAAGTTAATGAAATGTTGAGTTTTAAGAATGAGCTTGCATAAGATACGTGTTTACTATGTAATGTTTACTAAACAAGGATGAATCACAGTACAGTATCAAATATTATAGGTACAGTTGTACTGTACTGTACTGTACTGTAGTATTGTACGGTACAGTAATATATGTACAGTACTGAACATATTACGTGTTAGTATAATAGTGTACATACATACGTGTAATATACGGAAATTCACTACAGTACTGTACATATAATATTGTATCGATTCGAATAACACGTTAATGAATTGGAAAACTAACAAACACAACAGCACGAATGTTCTACTCGAGTTACACACACAAACTGAGAGATTATACAGTTGAATGACCTTGGATTGTGATGGCTGGCGCCAACAACTGTGTGCACGTGTGCGTGTCGAGTTACGCGGAATGTCGAGTTTCCAGGTCTAGTATATATATACACATACTTTTTAGTTAAGCTCTTTGAAAATGTATTTGATTCTTATGCTTTTTGGTGGACAAAGATGTTTATCTTTTCTCAATATTTCTGTAATATTGTTCCTAGTTCCTAATGCCATAGAGTAAGTACGTAGCAATGTATAGATGTATTATTTATTTTCACAAATCTTACTAGTTTGTATTAAATGTCTATTTTAAGATAAAAGAGAGATAAAATCATTTATTTCTATAGATTAAATTCAAAATATGGGGTCAATAAGGAACGAGAGCCCTGTTGTAATCTTTCGACTATATTATGGCGAGAGCCGCGTATCGTTGAATTACATATCGCGTCAGAGCTGAACGTCTGCGCGGCTATTTCTCGCTTACCGAGACGGCCTCCTTAACAGGATATCGACAATAACTAATCGGGAAGTTAAATATTAAAAGTCTTTATCACTTTATCAATATCACAATGCAATTCACTGGGTTGATAATTTATGCCAGTATTTCACAAACCTTTTAAATCACGACTTTCCCCTATAATATTATCCCAGCCTAGCAACCGAAAGGGTCACTATTTGTAGTTACTATTTCCTATTATTTTCATATTGGTGTTTATTAAGTTAATTTAATTAAATTTAAATAGGGAAAAACAGTATTATTTCAATAAATATATAACGACACAAAATATAAAGCACAACTTTTAGTGAATAAGTGACTTTGTTACATTGTCCGGTATGTGTAATTAAAAAAATTCATTCTTGTGGAGAGTTCTTTTGAATTTTTATCTCGTATCGATAAATGCTATCAACTATATTTAATCAATTTAAACTTTTTTTTTTTTAAATCTTACAACTAGAAAATAACAATGTGTTACCGCTAAAGAAATGTATACGTAACAAAAACATAGTTTTTCAGGACAATCTTGATGTGGCTTCATTTTGTAGGTTAGCTCTTGGAGTTTGAGTTCTTTGTTGATGGGCAGAGTACAACGAATATCATCCTGGGGGGTCTTGATCGTTACAAAGACCTGACAATCCTTGTTCATAAGAGGCAGGCCATACGGTCAGAAGAAGGAAAATAACTTTTTAAACTTCCCGAATCAGAATGGGTTTGTCCTTGAGCTGGCTCCAAAATTACGGACACAGGAGGTTTCAAAACTTTTTCCAACACTATTGTTATATTGTATATATTGTTGTAAGCCGAAGGTCCCGGATTCAATTCCCGTGTCCAGGTATCATTTTTCAATTTTCAGAATATGATATCTATGAGGGACTATCCCCACTAAAATGCATTAACAATAGTTTTGGCTATTTGTTTCATTAATGATTTTATTGGCTCTCCCATACAGAACATCTCAGGCATAGCAGACAAAGTAGAGATAACTTGAACTTTGGCAGAAAAACTCGTGCCAAAGAAACGGAAATCTTGTGATTGGCTTAGAGCTCATCACGTGACCCCGTTTCTGTTCTGAGTTTGATTTTCGGGCAAGTGTGTGAATCCACAGTATGATTTAACATGAAGGACCAAGGGCTAAGCCCTTTTTTACTCTCCCCTATCTAGTTGATCAGCCCAAGTCCAGAAACTCAATTTTATTTCCTCTGGGGGTTGGTTGACAAGAACCCTTTCGATATCGGTCCAACTCTTGTGCGTCCAAGTTTGGGACAAGTTAACTGACCTTCGCTGCCAGACATTTTCAAAGTTTCGCGAGGAATGGCGGGGGTGGACGAAGAAGTAAGGTTTTGTTAACACAGTTGAGAAGCGTTACTTCACTCTTGGTGGCCCCTAGCAGTCCCTAAACCAGAGTTACTTTGAGTAAAAGAAAGTAAAAAGAGACAAATAAAGTTCATGAGCCTCTAACAAGAATGTAGACCCTTTATTTCAAATAAGTTGGTAGGCGAAGTAAGCAATCAAATCTATCCCCACACCAACAAATAT
>CABEEJ010004035.1:42909-53689 GCA_901482245.1 Timema douglasi
TTTTTTTTTCTAAACGTCGAATTGAAGGTGTGTACATGGGAATAATGAGTTACCTACATATGCAAAGTGGAAATGATAGTTTTGTACACATGTAATATCACAAAGAACAGAATACTTTTGATATAAATCAATTAGTTTAACTGTATTAACCTTGTTTCATTCCATGATCACAAAATTATGCAAGCCCCGATTTTAAAAGTAAAACTATTATTGGTGACCTGGCGGTCTAGGGGTAAGGTGTCAGACTTCTAAGCTGGCGGCCGGGGTTCAATCCCCGGTCCAGGCACAGATTTATCTGATTACCAAACCCTTCCTTCATCTCTGACAAGACATCTTGTGAATGTGGGGAATGCCAGGCCTCCACCGTGGTTCGAATTCCACGTTAAACTGTAGGTCCTCCATTTCATCTCACAGTCACCCTACCATTACACATTAGCGTAAGTGCGTATAACCCGAACGGGTAGTAATACGCGGTGCTAATAATAATAATAGTAATAATAATAATAAAACTACTATGAAAATAAAACACATGCTTCACCAAGGTTAGACGCTCATTCAACTCGATAGCGCATGCGCAGAACCTCCCAACTTAGCCGACACGTTGATTGGGTCATTTATTATCTCCAACACAAGTCAACCCAATACAACTTGTTGGCTCCGACCAGCTCTTCCAACATCAACATGTTGGCCAACACCCCCAACAAGCTGGAAGTGCGTTTATATTGTAACACAACTTGTTGAGATAAAATTCACGCGACAAAAGCATCGCGCGATAAAATACCTCTCGTGTGAAACGACACTGGCACACCAATCGAGAGTCACATGCGCAAGTAGAAGAGGCGGTGTGGAAACTCTTTTTAATTGACATGCAAATAGAGGTTTACACTGTCATGTTGGCACGCCAATAACGACTGGAGTAAGTAACCCTTACACTGTAAACCACATACCATCAGCTGCGGTGGCCGCGTGGTCTTAGGCGCTACTGTCGTAGTAGACTAGACTGCCAATGACGAGAGAGATTGAGGATCGAGTTCTGGTCAAGTGTACTGAAGGTTTTTTTCCTTGATGGTTTTCAAATTATACCTACACACAAGTGCGGGTACACTTTATCTTAAGTCTACCTTTCTCATATAGCCCGAAAGGGCAGTGAGACGGAGTGCTGAATATTTTTTTATCGGTAGTCACATGGTCTAAGTCACTCTTAAGACAAAACTATCACTATAGGCTGGACTATTGACAAGGAGGTTTGGGTGTAAATCCTAGCCAGGTGTACTAAAAATTTTTTTTTGAACTGAAACCAGAATGTTTTAGTGTGCAATACGTTTAAACTTGATGGATTTAATATCCAAGCTATTCTATTTGTTAATTATGGTTATAGCCCACATATAAATATGTTAAAATGAAAAATAACACCTGGACACGGGAATGGAACACAAGACCTTTAGCTTAGTACGCCAATGTTCTTCACATTGAGCTATCCAAGAATTGTCCCATGCCCAAGGTCATTCTTTACCGCATTTAATGTAATATTCTTTTAAAATGAATATATAATATATAAAGACAAATCGAACACAGACCAAAGACAGTAGTCGAACACAGACCAAAGGACAGTAGTCGAACTCAACTTTCTCGGTTATCTCCAGAACCAGTTAAAACCTTTTGTAATTTGTATATAAGTTTACAGCTAAAGACCATTTTAAAGAGACCTCAATACCTTTATTGTGACATCGATAGCCCTGTCATATAGTACATTAATAACACCAGTAACAAATTATAACCATAAATGCCCCAGTATTGTCACTTTTACAGAAATATATTAATAATAATAATATTTAGCACCACGTCTTAAAACCCGTTCGGGTTATACGCTTTAAGTACTAATTACCCTAATGGATTAGGAATTGGGAAGGTTGAATTAGAGGAAGTGAACCCGCATTTGCGTGGAGGAAGAGTGGAAAACCATTTATGAAAAACCACCCCCAGTTCACCCGACCGAGATTCGAACCTCGATCTCCCCGTCCTCAGCAGTCGAGATCAACACGACAAGCGCGTTAGCCAACTACGACACTGAGGCGGGTTATTATTAATAAATATACCGTGCATTTTCTACTCTACATTTCTCAAAGTTCTATTTAAAATAATATATTTATTGGCCTATAACTCAGAAATATTGATTTTATTAAATATTATATCAAATAAAAGTTGTTTATTTTTAAGCTGCTTACAACCTTGAAAGGGTAAGTTATTTCGTATCTTAAAGAGTTTCGGAGACACAGTATGGCCTCCATATATCGAACTTCCGTGTATCAAAATTATCTGTGTGTCGAAGTTTCAGTGAATCCCCGTGACATTACAAAGAAAAACTGTTTCTATATACAATTATTATTTTTTTCATGACGAATTGGGATTTCCCCCCTGTATTGACGACGGTATAAGAAAAACAAGTGAGAAAAAATAGAATGGAGATGTCGCAAGAGGAACAAGGAAATGTTTGGTCAAGGTCATTGTCACGCCAAAGGGTTGCCTAGCGGGGTGGTATTGTCTTCACACTCCTCTCGACCCTTTTCAAAAGTAGCCTTCTTCCTCTATAAATCGGGTTCAGTTTGTTTCAATATCTCTAACCGACAGTTTATGGTCGCTATTGTTTTTTAAGGTGTGTTCAACACATTTTTTTCTTGTTTGTTTTTAATTATCTGTATGAACAAAACTTGTAGGCCTACATAATGTGATTCATATTCACTTAATGATGAGTGCAATGATTAAGAAACATTTCTAAATACAATGGACTACACAATATGTATAAAAAAGATTGTTTCTATGCACTAAAGTTTTTATCTATCGAATTTGTTTTATGGAACCATCGACTTCGATAGATGGAGGTCCAACTGTATTAAAGTTCAGCAAAAATGAGTATATTTACCTTTATTATTTGTTAAGCATAGAACATTAATGTATATACAGTATATATTATTTATTGATTCTTTCTCTAGTTTAAGACACATACAACATGAAGGTAATTTGTGTTTAATCTATGTTTCACAGTAAACTGATCTCACGAAATTTTATTTTCAGACCGTTCATGTCTACATAGTACATACAACACATTACTACTTCCAAATATTTTTAATGTAATGTAATAACATCAATTAGTCATATTAAGAAGTCTTAAGGAAAGTAAATAATTACATCAACACACTGTGAATATAGATGTAGATAATCCCCGAAAACAATTTAAAAAAAACAGTTATAAAGAGTAACAATATGATAATATAACATATTAAAGAGAGTAACAATTTACCATCAATCACTTATTTGATGACAGCAATAACAGATTTAAACAGTGCTAACCTGTACAGAAGGCTGAGTCTCTATATCTAAGCCATTATTGTGATTTACACTTCCAGGGTTATCCGAAAGTTTCCGGCAATCGTCCGACGTCAACATATCTGAGGAATACGAAGTGAAGAGAGACTGGGTGTCGGAAGGACCGCTCAAATCACTCGCAGTCGTCAGAGATTCTGACCTCAAGCTACCTCTTTCCATTTCCATCATGGCTACCGAGCTGGTGCTGCCGTTGACCGTGACCGAGTCTAGAGATTGGAGGCCATTGCTGTTCTCGACGACACCCTTTTTCTTGGTGGAAAGTGCAGGTCCATCAACCTCCGCCACGGAAGGTTCGGCGCCAAGGGTCATGGAAAGGATGGACCCTCTATTAGTGAGGGATTTGGAGGCGTCCTTGGTGTTACTCTGCGACACGATCGCCTTCTTGGCATCCCCGCTGCCACTTTCTTTCCTCTCCAGACCTCCGTTCTTGACCACAGCCTTATTCTTCTTTCCTAGCCCGGGAAAGTTGGAGAGTTTAGGCAGCCCGGTTCCGCGCAGCGAGCTACCGCGGGGGGTAAGTTTCTCACCCGCAGGTGGTTCCTCTTGTTCCTCCGTGATGGACATGAGGTTCTTGACCTCGCCACCAGCCTCGTCTTTAGGAATTTGAATTGGAATGTCATCTAGAACAGAGGAAGTGACAACAAACGTGGGTTTAAAGTTTGATTTCACGTTCAGGATTTCGAATTTACTGGGTGACCACAAAATCTTTTAAGGAAAAAAAAAAAAATCATTCAAAAATTCAAATTTCTCTGGCTAAAACCCATATTGAAATATAGGTTGCTATAAAAAAAACATCAAAGAGAATTTTGTTTTAACTATTTTGGACTGCACTCAAATATGATTGAACATAATATACCTAAACATGGTTAAAAGGTGTTTGTACAATGTGATATAGACATGTCTCTTTCTTTAACAACCAAATATACTATTTTCTACAGACAACTAATCAAAACCTGACATTTTCTTGATATTTGTGGCCGGTTGTTTTGCTGACCTTCTTGTATATATATCAAGACATAATATACTGGAAATATATTGACCCCATTGCAAAATGTGTTTGGAATGACAACAAGCATTCATTTCAAGAAAAATATTTTATTTATATAATGTATATGCTTCTGTGAACGTGATGAGTTTGTAAGGTCACTGGTGATACTACAAAGCCACTGGTTCACTTGGGAAATGTAAAAAAGTCTTTACTATTTCACATACTCGCCGAACATTTTACAAAATCACCAGTGAGTTAAAATATTAACCTCAACCACGTGAATGTTAATAAGCCGCGTCAAGATTAGGTTTGGTTAGGTTAGTTTAATTAGGTTTGGTTGGTTTAGACAAGCTCAGACTAGGTTATTTTAGCTTAGTTTAGGTAAGTTTGAATTTATGTTCTATATTTTTATCCACATATACTAGATATTTTATAAAATCACTGGTAAATGTAGATAATAGAGTTCATGTTTCATACTTTCCCCAAACTGCATTGGAAATTGTATAAAATCACTGGTAAATTTAGATAAATCCTATTATTTGTTAAATAAACCATTGCTTTTGGTAATTCTATACATTCACTGGTTATTTTACAAACTAATGAATTCAGCACATTCACAGTAACATATATATATATAATAGGTGATCTGGTATTATATTAATTAATTCTTTAAAATATGTCTTTTTTTATTAATTTATATTTAAATGCAAAAATTAGGCTGATTTTTATTAATTATTATAAGGCTAATTTCTATTAAAATTGTCGGTCAAATGTTTATAACAGATTAAGTTGCTAAATAAAAGTTAACGGAGGAAAATACCAAAGCTTGCTTGTTAGTGCTAGCTTGTTGAAAGTTTGCAGCTCTAGAAATAATCACTTAGAAACACCTCTAAAAGTTACAACAAGTAATGTATTTTTTTAGTTTCATTCTGACCGCGTCTCTTTAATTGTTTGAGTTACACACAACTGTATTAACTATGCTGATGTGCTAATGTATCATTTAGGGAAAATGTACTCACATTTTTGTGAATATCTTTTATGAAAAAATCACCCCTACTACACCAGATAGGGATTTTAACCCCGTCTTCGACAATCCAGTTTTTTGCGAGTGACGCCTCTAGGTCGTTCGAAGCTGGTACTAAAAGGGTCGATAAGATTCCTTCGCCCCCAGACGCAGGCTATGGGCCCCATCTTCAAGGAAAGGGTACCCCTTGAGATCTTGCCCACCCCCAACCCACCCCTCCCTCACCAGATGCATCTCTGGAACCACTGGGGGCTATGGGGTGGAATTGTAACAAATAATATATTCTATTATAATTTTTTTATTTTAAACAAAGTTTATTCAAAACTAAAATGTGTATTTCTTTCTGTTTTATCTATTTAAGAAACAATATTTATTTTCTTTAGTTTAGACCAAATCTTCATCAAATAAACTTTTTTTTTTCTACCTAAGTATTGCTCAATTTGCACATGAATTTGCTAGTTTTATATTATTCTACAAGGATTTTAATATTCAGATTGAAAAATGTGGTATTCAAGCATGGAAATGGTTCATTTTACAGATCTCAAGGCCAGGGACACAGTTGAAAAAAAAAGTTTACTTTATCTTACTTAAACTTCAATGCTAAAAAATATCCTCTAAGTGTTCACCTTTGTATAAAATGCAATGCCACCTATCTATACCTAGACTTGGATCTGAACCATCGATGATGACGTCAACCTCTTTCCTTCACACTCTCTACACCTATATTTAACCGGTACCTGCGTTAAGGAGGGACATGTTGGACAAAACGTGGCCAATAAAAAGTTTTTGTTCAATTTTAGACCAATAGCTTGCAGTCAAGACTGTAACAATATACAAGTTAAATACAATGATAGATAATTTTCGTAGAAAACGCTTGGTTGCCAATATTTACAGAATTTCAGTATACCAGATGGTCTGATCACAGTTATTTCTTGCAGGTGTGTAAGAAGTGTTTAAAACAACATATAATGGTTAACCCTGTAGATGTAACTCCAATACAATCAGGCAGTTCTTCTAATCATATATAAGATGGAAAAAAAGCACACAAAAATAAACATGCGATCAAAAATTATAATAACCTTATTTGGTATAAGCCATAGTAATCTTCGAAACATTTTAATCCTAAAGAATATCTGAAATTTTAGGATTTGAAACACTTATGTTCAAGATTCGAAAAAAATTAAAAAAGAGTGTGGTTTCAAATATTGATTTTTAATTTTATTTTAGAGCTATTATTATGATTCTTGCTAAAAATTGGCCTTATGCTTGATTAATTAGCTGCCTTTTGTTTTTTGACAAACCCAAAAACCAGAGCCCGAACAACCTTAATTAGAATAAAATCAGAAATGAAAGGGGGTCGGGGGGGATTATTCGAATGTATGAAAGCTATACACTTGTGTTTTTCATGTTTTCTAAGACTCAGGTTTGAGATTCTTAAGTAAAATGAATATTAAGATTTTAGATTTCAGTTCAAGCAAAATTGGGTTAGACTCTTCTCTAATTTTTATCATCATCAATTTTGATTTGATCTAGCAATGAATGTAGGATGATACAGTTTAGTTTTAATTTAATTGTGTTTAAGAGTTATTCCTCAAAGGGGAGTCACGGAGGCAGCCTCTTTTTGCACCCTGTCATAATAAATTAAGGATATTCACATTAATTACACTAGGTAAGGGGTGAGGAAGGCAGAATGTTGAAGTGGATGTATCCGCATTTACGTAAGGGGGTTGGAGGAAACTATTTAACAAGAATGGGTTTGAGTACCTATTTTGTCAACAGAAAACCAGGCTAAATGAGTTCACGTGCTAATCCGTGTGGATCAAAGACCTTTAAGAAATGTAATATTTGTTTTAACAGATTTGGTGCTTTTCCAGGATATTAAGTCTGTTGGATCCTGCACTTTTAAAGCTTCTTAATAAGCTTATTTTATACACTAGGGACTAAGGGTGAGCAAAGTTTTGAGCACTTCCATTTCAATTTGTTAATGTTGACTTGGCATCAACGAAAATTCTTACTTATATAAAAAAAAAATTCATAGCCAAAATACGTATTTTCAATTATTTAGCATTCTGTTAAGTTATGGCAATTTGAAATTATTTAGAGGGCCATCTGCCTTAATATTGAGACACATTGCAGAAATACAGAAATCTCACTTAATTCAAGAAGTGAGTGGTCTGTTATTTCAAAATGTAGTTCGCACTTAAGGTGGTCACCTCATTCAGCGAGAAAGTAACTATCATTGTCAGGCCACATGACTTAAAATACAATGGTTTGTATCATTTTCTAGAACCACTTTTCTCTTCTTATCTAAGCTTATACTCCCTTTCACCCCTAGCTCACAGTCAACCTATGTCATGTCAATAATCAATAGGGGAAAGAAAACTATGAAATTTCCTATCTCAAGGTTAAAAAAAGGGGAATCTCGCTGCTGGTTCTCAAAAATCTTGAAATTTTCTGTTGTAAACTTATCAAAAAATGACTGTATTTGTTAAAGAAAGACTACATATATAGCCCTTTTTTCATCAAGCTTAGTCTGGTAGCTCCATAAATATGAAATATAAAAAATTGTTTCAAATGATGTAATTTTACATTTCTACACATTTTTTCTATTAATAAAACTAAATATATAAGGCTGTTAAGAAAAAGAGCCTTTTTGGACTATTTCTACTTTATTTTGGCGTGAATCATATTTTAAAATAAGGCATCGTATAAACAAATATTGCATTAGAGCTGAACACCTTAGTGAAAATTTCTCACGTACCGAGGTATTAAGGCATGGATTTGAGAACCTTATATTTTATGTGAATGCCATAGTGCTGAAATCGAAAAGTAAATGGTTGCAGATCTAGCTAACCCTTCTCAAACAAATAAAGTTTTTTTAGGGTCACGACAAAATAATTAAGGATTGTTTTGTTTTTAGTAGTTTTGAAGCTTCAGAACTGCCATTTACATTAAAAAAATGCAGTGCAATCTTGAACTGTATATATATATATAAACGGGTGTGGTAATGAAGTTGAGCACAGAATATCCTGAAAACAAAACATTTTAGAAACAAACTGCTTCGTACAAAAGTTTTTTTAGGGAGAAAGAGAACCTCACTCATTATTTTTGATTTGATGGGCGTCTTCAAGGGTATTTCAAGGTCAACTTTATTGTTTTTAATTAAAACCTACAATTATTTTAACAGAATTATTAGTCTACACCAAAATAAAATAAAAATTTTGCCTGAAACTTTTTTTTATTTACATTTAACTTTTCAAGATATTTTGACTTGTATTTTGTATAACAATTTTTATTCAAGAACATTTTATTGCATTAAAAGCGTATCGATGTTGATGGAAATAATTTTTAGCATCTATTAAAGTAACTTTCTTTATACATAATATCGCATTTGACAAAGTATAAAATAATATAATGTAGTAAAAACTTCTTGAATAAAATTAGTTTCAGGCAATTTTTTTTTATAATAAAATTTTACTATAAAATTACGAGTTTTTTTAAAACAAAGTTAACCGTGAAATAACACAGCCATTAAATCAAAAATACCTAAGTTCTGATCTCTTTCCCTAAAAAAAAAAGAAATAACTTTTGTTAAAAACCATTTTCTCTAAGATGATTCATTTCCAGAATATTCTAGTGTCTCAACTTAGATGCCTCACTCGGTATAATATTTTCCTTCTCTTTTTTTAAGGTGGCAATTAGTTAAAACAATACCATGATGATGATTTTTGCTGTTAGTTTGATCACATAAAAACCTTCAGGGGAATTACTTTAGATCCCATGTAGAGTTGTATTTTTGTTATGTAAAGCGGGTAACTCTGTGTGCGTTATTGACCAACAAATATTTTATTTTTTATTCTAGCACCATGTCTTACTTTACGTGTTGAAGCTGTATGCAGATGTACTAATTATTATAATGGTGTGAGGAGGTTGAATTTAGAGGAAGTGTACTGACATTTGCATGGACAGACCGTGTTAACCCATTTTGGAAAAAAAAACATCAGTGCACCTAATCAAGTTTTGAACCTCAATCTCCTTGCCATCAGCAGTCTAGTATTGACATAAGAGTGACACCTTAAACCATGCGGCCACCGAAAAAGGGTATTAGGTGTTAAGTCGTTGTAGAAAAATTTAATAATACACTGCTCTTGGATCTAGATAAAAGCCTAGTCCTACAAATAAAAAGTTTTTAAATTAATAGCTATTGTAATATATAAATAAAATGTTGAACATAATTATCAAATTATATATTTTTTATAAAATATATATATGTATCAAACAAGAATAAAATTTTGAAAACATTGGCATAGAATAAAATTAAATACATTCTAGTAATCAAAGGTAAATTTCTCAAATCTTCTCAGAATAAGCATCTAGTCAAATTATGCCAACATGTGAAATGCTTCATGCACGAACAGAATTTCAAAACCAGCGTTTAGCCTTGATATCATCTGAAATATGAGAAAAGGTGTTGACTGGTGAAGCGACACAGATCTGGTTCTATGCAACGAGACAAAATTTAATGGGAGAAAAAAAATAGTTAAAAGGGACTATTCACATTAGATAGTGTCGGACAAGCAATTATTTTTGTGCAGCCTTTAAACTACAAAGCATTTTATAAATTGTTTTTAACCTTACCAGCATTTAATTTTCTAAAATTTAAAATGCAAAAGTGTTAGTTTTTTTAGCACCGTGTCTATTACCTGTTCAAGTTATACACCTATGTATTAATTACATTAATGGGTTGATGAGGCTTAATTTAGAGGAAATGCACTATCATTTGAATGGAGGGAGAGTGGAAAACCATTTAGGAAAAAACCATCTCAATGCACCCAACCAGGACCAAACCTTGATCTCCCCGTTTTCAGCAGTCTAGTTCAACACGAGATTAGCGCGTTAGACCAAAGTATTACAGTTGATCTATACGTATATTGTTTTGATTTAAAACACAGTTCCACCTCGTTACCCATCTAAATTCAACGTCGTATGAATTTATTAAAAATGAAAAATTAATTTCTTATTACAAATCATATTTTAGGGTATTCTATAGAGTCATTAACATTTCACAAATGTTCACTGTTTCATGACACTTTTAAAAAAACATTATTATTATTATTAGCACCGTGTCTTACTACCCGTTCGGGTTATACGCACTTACGCTAATGTGTAATGGTAGGGTGATTGTGAGATGAAATGGAGGACCTACAGTTTAACGTGGGATCCGAACCACGATGGAGGCCTGGCATTCCCCACATTCACAAGATGTATTGTCAGAGGTGAAGGAAGGGTTTGGTAATCAGATAAATCTTTGCTGGGACCGAGGATCGAACCCCGGACGCCAACATAGAAGTCTGACACCTTACCCCTAGACCGCCAGGTCACCT
>CABEEJ010004035.1:53790-71359 GCA_901482245.1 Timema douglasi
GGAGGGAGTGTGGGGGAGTAGAGAGAAATAGGGGTGAGGAGGGAGTAGAGAGAAATAGGGGTGAGGAGGGAGTAGAGAGAAACAGGGGTGAGGAGGGATTAGAATATAAACTAAAATCGGACCAATGAGACCAGTAAAGCAAGTTTAATTAAGAGAAAATGTATTTACATATGTGTAAATAAACTATTGCTCCAGTAAAAAACAGAGTTTAGTTTTCTTCACATGGTATATCAAAAGTTGTTGAATAAATGCCATGAGCATAGCGACATTAGATGAGAAACTTTTTAAATGAAGAGAAAAAGTTTCTATTCTAATGTCACTATGTTCGTGACAGATACTCAAAAACAGCTTTTTTAACACTGTGTCTTAAGATTATACGCACCAGTACTAACTATACTAATGAGTTAGGGATGAGGACAGTTTAATTTAGAGGAAGCGTATTCACATTTACATGGAGAGAGAGAGTGTAAAACTGTTTAGTAAAAACAGGATTCGAACCTCGATCTCCCTGTCTTCAGCACTCTAGTGTATTGTGAGATTGATGCCTTAAATCATGCACCCACTGAAGCAAGTCTTCAAGAACTATTGATATCACTATGTAAAGAAAATTAACCTCAATGTTTCTATTGAAGAATTCTTTGATTTATTTTGACAAAAAAAAAAGTTTTACTATAAAAACTGCAAAAAGACTGTCCTTTACTCGCATTCCCTTCACTCCCAACTTAAGACCAAACGATGACCCTCGATGCGAGTAATTAAAATAGAGTTTGTTAACATGAACATGTATCAATCCAAGGAGAACTATATTTTTTAAAAAGAAGCAAATCAAAAATATGTATTTTATGTGTATTACCAATGATTCTAATAAAAGTCAAAAATAGAAAATGTATAGAAACTTCAATTTTTGAAAGCCTGTAGAATTATATCTTGTTTTCTATATTCCTTTTTCTTCGGAAGAATATACAGGTTGAGTCTTTTTAAAACATGAGATAACATGTCAGTAAATGGTTGATATGATTAAACAAACAAAGCAATGGAATTACACAAACACCAACATAAAGAGAATATAAATAATTTCAAACCAGGGTTTAAATTACTGACTTGTGTCAAGTTAACAAATATTATCTACATGTACTTTGTACCTATAGTCGTCACATACGCAGCGGAAATCTGGGCGGTGAATGTAGGAGAGACGAGGAAAGTGGAGGCCAGGGGAATGAATATTTAGAGGAGCATGTTACTGTCGTAAGAAGAAATAGGATTAAGAATGAAGATGTTCGAGCAAGAGTTGGGCTAAAGGGAGTGGACCTGTAAGATGCACAATAGAGTAAGCAAAGGTGAGATGGTTTGGACATTTAATTAGAATCAAAAATAAATTAATCCAAAGGAGAAGAATAGAGTTGAAGTTGGTGGAAAAAAGACCACAAAAGAGACCAAGGAAGAGATGGGAGAAGCAGATAACAGAAAGTGTGCAATTAAGAGGAGAAGGATATATGAGAATAAAGGAGGGAAAATGCTGAAAGGATAGAGGAAAGTGGAAGTATTTTACTAAACTGGGCCGGCCATAGGCTTAAAACAGTTGATGATTTACATGTATTACTCGTCAAATGATTGGAACAAAATGACTCATCTTTCAGACATTTCACAGTGGTTTCTGTTCTTAATGGAGCCATTATTTTATGTAATAAAAGCCATTTGAGTTCAAACAAGCATCCTCATAATGAATCTTATCATATCAATACGAGTGACTGCAGCCAAACATTGAACTGGTCATTCTCAAAAATGAGATTTTAGCACGTCCACATACTAGCCAGAATTAACATTCAAAAGAAGAAATAAATTTTAAAACAAACCTAATATTGTCAAAATTATTGTAAGAATATTGTATTTCTAGCTTATTAGAGAGAAGAAGAAATATATTAAATATAAAACTTTTTAAGCAAGAAAAAGATTGTGCAGAATTTCCATGTGTGCAAAATGAACAACCAAATGTCAGGGTGCTACCATGCGCCAAGGATAACATGAGTGCGTAGAGAAGGAACAAAGAGAATAAAGATCATAAATTCTTGAATTAGTCATACCTGTTCGCAATGTAATTAAAAAATCAAATTATCCCCCAAGTAATTATGCCGGCAAAGTGTCGAGGCTAGAAGTCGCCTGCAACAAACTAACGCTCGCGGGCCTTCCAGCCACACAGGTGCTCCGCAACACTTCCTCCCCGTCCAAGAAACTCTCTTCAAACACCTTGCACAACCGAGCCCCTGCGCTCATTCTTTGATTCTCCTTCGACGAAGGACAGGCATAACTGAGGGGTGGAGGGAAAATGGAGCTGTTTGGCCTTTTCTTGGGCGAGCTGGGGTTGCTTTTGGTCGAGTAAAACTCTGTGTCAGTGAGGGATTGACTCGAATTTTGTATTTTCCTAGGCGAGGAAAGTTGCTCATCGCTACCACATTTGGCATTCCCTTTAGATTGCTTCCTGCCCGTCTTTTTGGAGGGCGAGCTCTCCGGTTTCTTTGGAGAGCCATGCTCGTCTTTGTGGGAGCTATTTGATATTGTGTCCTCCTCCTCTAAGGAGCTCCTACGACTTGCATGTTTCCAACTCCAGGCCCGCCGCTTGCCCCCTTTCCCGCCCTTGATTCCCCCATCCGCCACCCCATGAGGCCTATGTTCCGCCTGGCGGCTAGGTGACAAATTCGCAACTATCTCCTCTTCAAGGTCATCTGATATCATGCAGCGTGCATAAAAATATTCACATGATTAAATTCAGTATTCTATTACTAAAAGAATTAAGTTAAAACAATTAAATATTTACACATAAAATTAGATTACTCCACATGAAAATAAAGTAGCTCATTCTAACACAAATACATGACAAACACATGGCTGCTATTAATTCATCAAACAAAAATCACTATTTCTTAAAGTATAACGCTCAATGTTACATTACAACAGACACAAAAAGGAAATAAAACGTCCAACAAGACCAAGCATTTAACTTTTTGAGTCTACAAAATATGGACAAGCAATCTAAACATTTTTTTATTAAAGTTCTCCCTTACATGTACATGCAATTTAAAACATGGACTTGCCTTACACAGACTGTTTCAAACTACATGATACCCATATTATCATAGCTTAAAAGATAGCCCTATAAAAGTCAGAGGAAAATTGAACTGTGAAATGAGACAAAGTTTTTAAGTTCAGTATATAACTTGAAACGCTCGGTATATTCCGGCTGTTGTAAGACTATTTCTGTGTTGTATTGTGTGTCTGGTGATGACTCATTGTTTACTCTTTTCTCTACTTGTCTGGATGTTGGTTGTATAAGACTATTTCTGTGTTGTATTGTGTGTCTGGTGATGACTTATTGTTTACTCTTTTCTCTACTTGTCTGGATGTTATATGTGAATTGCGCAGTTGTCATGTTTTGTTACCAAAGTACTAGTTTCCCTTTCAAACTTTTTTTAATTGATTGAAATGTTAAAAAGTTTTATATTTATTTGATCATAGAGAGCTTTATGAGAAGCTCACTCAAGTTCATTTGGGAATTAAAAAACTTGAGTCCAGTGACCACTAGAAATAAACATGTGATTCTCTATCAAGATAATATAGTATAGTAGTTTGATAGTTACTTGATCAAAACCAGATATTCCCTTTCCCATGTGAATGGTAAATTTTAGATTTAGCATACGTGGGTGTAACAAAAGTGAGGGATTTGCCATTTTTAAAATGATAACCACCTTTAGTTCAATTTCAACCATTAAATGCGACCCATGTATGACTTTCATAATGATGTAATTACTTAAATAACAAAAGAACAAAATTAATATATAATATTTAGAGCCTTTAAAAATAATGGAGTCATAATTTATTTTTGATACAGTGTAGGTTCCTTTAAAAATAGGTTTTGGTTCTGATAAAAAATAAAAGAATAAATCTATATAAAGTCAAGAATTAAGGCACAAATTTGAAAAGGCATCCAAAGGGGTTTAATTAAAAATAATGAAACTCAGGTCAGTTTTCTTATCTTTTATGCTGAGAAATAAAAGGGCCTGCCTGAAATGGTCATTGTAGCGGGGTGATGTTTATAAACACTGGTAGTAACATTAGAGCTTCCCCTCTTTGTAATGTGCACTCTTTAATAAACACTAGTTTAAATATCCTGCCTTCTGCTAACTCTAATTAGTCGTTTCCATGACTCCAATGAGTTGAACCATTTCACTTCTTACTCAGATAAATAATTTATATTTATACATTTAAGACTTTTTTTTGTTGGAATATTAAAACACTTACTCCCCTTTTTTATATCACAGACTTAAAATGACATTAAATTTTGAAAGATCTCTTGTACAAATATTTACATCATTCAACATTCTTAAACTTTCTTAAAACATTTTTTATAAAAATACTCATATGTGAATTTGACTATAAATAATATTAACTTTTCTTTTAAACTACAACAGTAAACATTATGTTTCAATAAATTTGACTATAAATTATCTTTTATTGAACAAGCCTATCTTGACTTTTTTTTATTACAATCATTTAACATTGTTTGAATTTTGTTAGTATTTTTTTAAGCAAATTAACCTAATCATGTTATGATTTAACAAATATTTCCTATTATGTTTGCGTCTTGATGTGTAACAAGTATAATGGTAGGCTTTACAGATCTGCTAAATATTTATGTAATATAAGTTATGAAAGGAAACTGTCAGAATAAAGCACTTACATATGTCTAAATATAAGGTAATAAATAGCTAAATGGTGACCAAGATATAAGGAAGGTCAATAAACAGAAGTGCAACAACATCCACCTAAACAAAGGAGGTTACACCTCTTTGTGAGAGTAAGCAACCCAAGTATAGCTGGGCAGGGTTTGACCCACTATGTTCAATTGTTGCCAATCTGAGATGTTAGGAAAGAAAATATAAAAAAATTGGGTAGTAAATTATCTTTTAAGTGATTTTAATGCATTAAAGTTAAATAAATAACCACAGTATATTACTTAAAAGTATAAAACAATTAACAAAAAATATTCAAACTCCTATTTGGCTTGGAGAAATTTTTTTTATTCGATTCGAGTTCACTTTTAATCGAAAAAAGTGGCCTTCGCACACCCCTAGCTTGTAGTTTAATGTGATGCACATTCTTTTTTTTTTAACCTTGTGAAATTCCTTGTTTTTTCCCGGTTCTCCAGATGGATATAAACCATCAACAAACTACATCTCTTCAACAGTGTGACAGGTGCCGATACATAATTCGCAACAACACACACGATTGTAGGACTAAGACCGCTAGATTTAACAGAATGTGGACCACACATACCTGGGAGCTTCTTTGTGCGGAATGAGGCGTTGGTTATCATGGATTTAGACACGGTAGTCACCGTTGTGGTTGCTGGGGACAAAGCAACGCTGATACCCATCGGACCATCGCACGGTTGGCCTGCGGAAAAGAACACATATTTACTTCACAGTTGTATCCTATTATATTTCCTAGGTCTTTATATTGTTATTATTGTTGGAAGTTAAGAGCACGGTTATTAACAATTTAAATAAAGAAAAGTAATACCTTCAACCCTAGAGGACATCTGCGAGTCAAGATTCAAAACTTTTTTTTTTTAATTTTGAATCAAAATTTGTTTTAGAGCTCTTATACTACTTAATTATGATCCAACCCCTCACATGTTAGACTGGCCTGCTGTTGATGGATGAGGAGATAGGTGTTTGAATCCTGGTCAAATCTACTGAGGGTGGTTTTTTAAAAATGGTTTCCCAAGCTCCTTCCTCACAAATGTGGGTATATTATCTCAAAAATGCTTCCTCATCCCTACCCCATTAGAATAATTATTATAATTCATATAACCTGAACAGGTAGTAAAACGTGCTGATAACAAAAAAACTAAAACAAAAAAAAATACTTAACTCAATTAATTTAAATTAGTTGAGTTGGGGTATCCTCCATATGTACCATGGTTTGGGTAAAATAATTGTTGTATGGGGATGTGATTTAGTAGTTGAGATGTACACAATGAAATATTTAGAGTAATAATAATAATAATAATAATAATAATATACATATGTTAAAATTAGGGGTATGCGGGTAGGCACTTTTCACTTCGAGTCATGTTCAAATCCAGCTTTAATGAAAACTTCTAGTTTTTTTTTTTTAGTTCTAGTAATATAAGGCAAAATTTGTACTTGAAATATTTCAAGTTGAATTTCTGAGACAAATCCATCTATAGGCCTATATCAAAAATAAGTACTAACATACATTTTTAAGAAGTTTTTATTTTGGTGAAAAAAATTATAATCATATAAAATCAGATTTTTAAATATATTTAATGTGATTGTATGTTTAATTTTAATTAAACAAAAGTAAATAATGAGGGACACTATTTGCTATAAAATGATACCTTAAAATTGAATATGTATTATATTTGGAAGAAGGTACAGGAAAGGTGGATAGAAATGTATAAAAGGGACAAACACAATATGGCCTTTACAGTGAAAATAAGAACACAGTTCACACTTTACACTGCTGCCAATGGACAAAGAGGTAATGGTTGCCTCTTAAAGAAAATCGATCATCACCACCCAATCCCCCAACCTAGGTTTCATTCTATCGGAAATCATCAGGGAGGAGTGTGAAACGCGCAACGTAACTTCCTAAAAGAGGAAACAAAAGAAACACAAAAGGGAGAAAAGATAAAATGGTAAAGAATGATATTAATATATTAACATTGAAATTTTTGAGAAATAATTCAAAATTCCAAGTACTCAAGTTATTTCCAATTTTAAAGTATTGCAAAATATCGTAAAAAGCATAGAATAGCAATTACGACCCCTTAGGCCTATAACTCAAACTATAAAGTGAAATCATTAAATCACTATTTACAGCTTATAATTATACACTTTCAACTCCAGTTCTGTGCAAGTTAATTAGCACACACTTAAGCCCAATTGGAGCGTTTTAACACCTCCAAGATATCCAAATACGATGAAAACAGAACTTAAAAGGGATTTCTTAGGTACTAGAGATGTTTTCATTCTGCACACACACAAAGTTGGTATCAATGTAGCCATTTCCTGTTCAGTCTTCCACTAACCGAGGAAATATTTGTGAACTAGCGTCTGTGTGTTTTAATTTCATATGTGCATCAATTTCAAAAACTAAACTTTTTATTTTGAGACATGTTATTTAAACCTTTAAACCATCAATGCGCCGATGGATCGGCGTGTCCAGTAATGGTGAGAGCACTCACAAAGCCAATCCATCGGCGCTAGCTTAATCTTGTCTTTTAGCAACACATAAAATTACCGGCACCACATGATTGCATCCTAAATGTTATGTTCTAATTTATATTTTACTCAACAGATGGCATTAAATACTTACAAATGTCCTTTTCAGAACTGTGTCTTACTAACCGTTAGGGTTATACATGCATGCACTGATTACGCTAATGTTAGGGATAGGTAAAGTTTAATTTAGAGGAAGTGTACCCGCATTTGTGTGTAGGAAGAGTGGCCAACAATTTAGAAAATAAAAACATGGTAAACCTGACTGGATTTGAACCTCCATCTCCCAGTCATTAGTGGTCCAGTTTATTGCAAGTGTGAAGAGAAGATGTGGTGGAGGGGGGCGGGGTTGTTTTATTAATAAGGTTTACATAGTATTTGTTACTATTTTTTCACTGTTTTCTTCAAAGTTTGATATATTTAAAGTTTAGCTATTCAAATTTTTTTAACTAGACATTGGTATAGGCATAGTTCTAGGTTAGATTACTTAAAATTTGAGCTTACAAATTATCCATTGTATAAAAATTGACAACTTTTTTTTTATAAATCTTCTAGTTAGAGTATAAGTAGGATTTTTTTATTTGTATTTAAGTTCAATATTTCATATTTTTAGTAAAATTTTAAATGTTGAAAGATATGTGAGAGTTGGTTAGAGTATTTATGGCCAGAATATTGAAATGTGCCAGAGGGTATAAAATGAGGTTGACTAGCTATTGAAGATATTAGGGTATCAGACTTTTCACCAGACCTGAAGGGTTGACATGAAGAGAGTTCCTGATGGCGGTGGTCACCAAAAGGACATCCGAGTAGTTCTCGAAGCAGCAGCGGTTGTAGACGTCCTCCAATACCTGGGTAGCGATGTAGCTGAAGTCGTTGAACATGGCAAAGTATATTCCGTGCATGAGCTCTAGGAGGAACTGGGAGCTGACGGGGATCCTCGGAAGGAGTCGCGGCACAAAGCTAGAGTCACTGCCGTATGACGAGCGTTGGTGGTGCCCCGGTTTGTTGAACCCCTGGGTCACCAGCCTTGAAAAATACATTATGTTGGTTTCATAACTTTTTCATTAATTAAATAGTAGGGGCATGAACATAAATCTTGAAACAATAATAAAGGGTAGATTTGGGTTGAATCCACTATTTTACGAATCTGAATCTCGAGCCCAAATAATCATTTCTCTTTAATCCTGAATTTCGGAAGAAAAAAAACTATGAACCTTAGAGGAAATAGAAATATAATGGTAAAATATAAATGTTAACTAAACGTTAAGAAAAGATTCTTACAAGCCATTCATTATAACATTCATACATTCAGCAAAATGTTAAAAAATAAATGGTCTTGGGTCTGGTTGTTGAGTTTTTCCGATAATTATGTTGGTTCTGAACCACCAATAGGCAGTAGTTGAGCTTTAAACGAATGCCAATTGAAAAAAAAATAATCTTAAATTTGATATTTTCTCGAATCCTTGAGTCTAGACTATCTTTGAGGATTCAAGGGTCCCATCCCTAATATAGGGGTTAGTATGCTTAGAAACTTTGACATGATTTTGAAAAAAGTATTAGTTTTGACTTTGATTTATAGAAAAATCCCATCTTTGACCATGTTGAAGCTTCAATAACAAAGAATATTGAAATTACTCAATTTGTGTTTAATTATTGGCATTTCGAGCTGCTATGTACCCTCCTCTGTCCACCCTGAAAGGAAGCAAGTTTACCGTGGATGTTTCCACTATGGTGTAGCTTATTAGAGAGGATCATAGTGCTTGACTTCAAATAGCAATTTAAAGAAATTGATAAAAGATTTTTTTTATATATATATATATATATAATGTAGTTGGTAAAATAAAAAAATACGAAAGAACACAAAATTGTATGAATATAATTAACAAACTATAAAAAAGAGTTATATTTGTTGTTAATGATGTAAGAGATATGACAAACAAAATATCATTTGTCAGTGGCATTATTTCTTAAACAACTTTTTTTAAATTCAATTTTAAATATTTTCACTTTAACTTAAATTGTAGATTTGTAAAGAGTTGAATTTGGATTCGAGATTTGAAAGAAAATTTTAGATTCAGATTCAAGAAATATAGGCTTTGACCCATTTCTAATTAAGAATATAGAATTTGACTTCGTTAAGTAAAATCCTATCAATGTGCGTCATTATTTCCTAAAAGACCCTTTCCCTGAGAATGTGACTGTACATCTCCTTACTTGGAAGTGACCTTGCAGAGATGCTCCAACGCAGACTTGTGTAACAGACTGAGCTGCTGGTTGTAGACAAACAGGAGCGCCGTCATCACCTTGAGTCTGTTCTGAGCATTGAGAACTTCAACCTGGGGCAGAGGCCCCCAGTTCACCAGCTTTGTGTTGCACTCCTCAAGCCTCCGCAACGCACTCTCCGTAAGGGAGGCTGGGGCCAAGCTCATGGGCTTGAAACACAAAACACATTTTCAGGGCTCCTACATAAAATCATGAAAATTTTTTCACAACATTTTAAAGACTTTTCAAGAATTTTATACAATTCCTTCAGGACAAGGGTATAAAGTAATCTTGGCAAAATACACATCATTATATGTGTTTTTCTTAATACATACATATTTTAATACAGACTTCCAATTCCCCTACTTCTGCACCTTTCCATTTCCTTTACTTTTATTTATTGTATTCCATGACGCAATGAGATATTCGAATATTTAAAACATAACATAAACTAACTTAGAAATAATCATTGGTGAAATGTGGGTTTCCTCTTTAACAGTGATGAATTAACTGTCGGGGGCTGGACGTTGTGTCTGTTTTAGATCTAGGTTAGTTTATAAGTCATGTTCAGAAAGTGAATGTTAAATTCCAGAAATAAATAAATCACTTGCAAATTGTCTTTAATATTAATTATGTTTTAATTATCTTTTATTTCTTGGTTACAAGTTTAATAAAGGTTATTTAATGTGTACAATAGTAATTTAGTGACCTGTTTAAAAAGAAGGGAGCCAAAGGAATTTCCATGAAAACCTAACCAATTCCAGGAAACGATAGGAAAAATGATAAATTTCATAACATTTCCAGGGCTGGAAGAAATATTTTAAAATTCCAGGTTTTCCATCACGCACAGGAACCCTGATTTTATAACATGTAATATAGTTAACACTTTAAATTGCTGTCATTGAACAAAGAGGTAATGTCTGCCTCTTGAAGAAAATCAATCACCCCCACTACTCGATCCCTCAACCTCCGTTTTATTCTGTCGGAACTCATCAGGAGGGAGTGTGAAACATGCAACACGAGTTCCTAAAAGAGGAAACCAAAAAAACACAAGAGGGATGAAAAGGAAAATGGTAAGAAATTTTAGGACACTTAGAGAGGAACATGTATAGGGAACAAATAACAAACTAAAGTGTGCTGCAGGTTTCACACTCTCTCTAATTGGTTTCGATAGAATGAAACCTAGGTTGGGGAATTGGGCAGCACCAATAAATTTTCTTCAAGGGGCGGCCACTACCTCTCCGTCCAATGGCAGCATTTTTAAGTGTGAACCATGATGTTTTTTCATTGTAAAACAATATCGTGTTCGTCCTCTTTTATATGTTTCTAATGACCTTCCATGTACCTTCGTCCATATATGACAAAATATCCCAAAAATGCAAAAATAGGTTTTCCTTCCTTCCTTATTTACTTACTCTATGTTTAAAAAATGAGATGGCCCAATGGCTAAATAATTTAATAATAATGGAAATTGATAAAACTAAAGGAAAAGAGAAAATAAACTAAAAAGTAAATTTGATGAAGAAAGCCCACCCAGGGAAAGAGGAAAAATGTGGGAAGAATCCAATGCACAAAGGTGACATCTTCTTCCTGTCTTCTATAGTAGAAGTAGTCACACACGCATTTTTACACAAATAGAATAATATTTCGGCATTGTTGCCTTTATCAAACACAAAGAAAGAAGAGAGTACAAATAACACAAACAATGGAATACTCCAACTGTTTTTGGGAGGAAAGATAAATTTCTTGGATATGGTTATTATTTATAGGCATATCATATTTAAAAAATTAAAAAATATATGATATTCAAAGCTTGATTAAAATGTTTATAAACTTTTAAAAGATTACATATAATATTTAAAAAATTAAAACCATTAGTTTTTAAAAGTATAAAAGTTTGGTGAATAAATAAATATTAATGTAGTTTTCTTGATATCCTGGGAGGTGTTTTCTATTAAGAGATTTCACTGTAAATGAAAATCAATTGGTGATTGAGTTATTGTATTCAATCAAAACAGGGATATTCAAAATTGTGTTATTTTTCACTGTTGTCATTATTAGGGTTTCTTTGTGTTTTCCCACGCATTACACTTAAACATCTGCAAATTGTAAATGACATCAAAAATAACTTGCATAGATCAAAGAGAGCAATATTAGTGGGGTTTTTTAATTAAATACATCACAGTATAACACATGCATTTAATCAATATATTTTTAATTTGATGTTGGATGCAAGAAAAAAGATTTAAATTGTAAATCTTTAGGAATATTTAACAAGAATTGAAAAATGGAGGATAAAATTTAAGAACAAAAATCAAGGAAATCCAAAATTGAGACACCTCTACTAACAAAATGACCCTACCTCATGATAAATGGAGGCTTGAGCCAAGGAGGGCAGGCGGAAAGAGACAACTTTGGGCTGACCATTTTCATTCACCACTTCCAGGTTGTACAACCCGATAAGAAGAGTTTCCACACTTCGGCAGCTCTATAAAACAAAAATAATAACAATTGGTTAAGTTAACAGCGGCTACATTTTTTGTGCAGCTAGAGACTAAAAAGAGACCAAAGCGCCAAATGATCAATACGGTCAAATATTCATTGCTTACATGTTTTCGCACCAAAATTTAGCTTATACTCAACCAAAAAAGGGTCGGTTGAGACCAGAAAAAAGTGAAAGATGTGTACAAGTACACACATTTTGTAAAACTACTAGACGATTAAGAATACAGCTTTCCTCTCAAAACTTTAGTATGTAAAATCATCTCAATATGCACATTATAATGCTTGATATATAAAGGGTTATTTATGATCATTTCTGCCCAGTGCTTTTCTTCCCACTTTAACTTTTCAAAGTTTGTCAATTCAACCATTTTTTAACTCTAAAACTTAAAAAAAATATAATGGAGTACATCATATTGTGTGTGTGTGTGTGTGTGTGTGCATGCACGTGTGAATGTGTGTATACAGGATGTTTGGAAATTCAGAGTCCAAACCGTAAATATCGCTTGTTTGAACCAAAATTATTACAAAATCCCTATAAACTGACATCTGGAAAGCTATGCTAATACAATTAAATTATGTCCAAAGTTTCAGTGTACGGTGCCGGAGTAGCAAAAATGTTCAAGCATGTGTGTACAACACGATGCACAGGAATTAGGCGCGTGATGCAAGGGTTACATAGTTTATCATTTTGTGTTTTAGGCTAAGTTTCATTTGTTTCTGGTGCTGGATGGAGTATGACCTGTTAGTTTTTAAATAAAAATAAAAATAGTGATTGGGCTACTTTTTATCAAAAGAAATGATAATTTTTGGGAACCCAAAGCACAGGTATAACAATATTGTTATTTTTCAACTTTAACAAAAAAAAATCCTATAGATAGCCAACATTTATTACTGAAAAAGACAGAGAACCTGAGAGATACAACTATTATTTACAATTAAAATAAAAAATAAATCAATTATTAGGTTTTTTAGGCACAGAAAGCAGTGTTCAAACTATTTTTTCTTTTATCTAAATTTTTTTGAATAGTTTCCAATTTTTGGTTTCAAGCATATCCTGTGCAGCAGTAAATCCTGAAAATTCCCCTTCCACATTGGTCTCTTCACTCATTCATTAGCTTCTTTGAACAGACAATCAGATGCTTCAGAAGTTGCCTGACGATCCTTTTTATCTGTGATAGCTTAATTTGTAACTAGCCAATTTTTTTTTTCCTGGACTCATAATTTAAAATTTTAATTTATTGAGCACTTGAGGGCACAAAAAAGGAGAGCAAAGAGACTTATTATGTATAAAAAAGAGACTATAAGAGACTAATCCCCAAAAAAGAGACTAAAAGATAAATAAGAGGCCTGCCTATGGTCCCGTAGTAGATTGCCAAGGATTGTTCTTCTCTGGAGCAGATCCATACATAAAAAGTCTGGCCACTCCCGGTCTACAGTATCACTCTCGTTATTTATTGAAATGCCAATGATGTGTATATCAGGGTTTGAATTCTGGTCAAGAGTGTTTATAGTGATTCTCATTTAAACTTCAACAAAAGTGTGGGCACATTTCCTCTAAAACCTACCTTCCTCATCCATAATCCATTATTGTAATTAATATGTGTGAGTATATCCCGAATGGGTAATGAGACAGAATGAAAGAAATATGTTTTAGCAATGATTTTTTTTGTTGAATCCATAAATAATGACTCAATATAATGAAGGCTTAGTTGATAATGATCGCCCAGTCATGTAAAATGCATTGAGAAATTATTATTTTTTAAATTAACTAATAGTGTACCTTCTTGTCCCCATGAGCAAGAGAGTTAAGATAGACGAAGATGAGCGTGGGAAGAAACTGAAGAGTGAACCTCTGCAACTCGGCTTCTCTGGAGCGGTAGAAACCAAACAACTGGTTGCACACAGGATCTATTAACTGAACAACAATATACAGGTATGTAAACAAACATGTTCAGGCGTTTATTCCTGTGGAGCTTTATGGTTTAGCCAATGTACCCCTTCCAGCTCTTCATAAAAAAAATTAGAGGTGTATCGATATGAATACCGATGAATCGTTATCGGGCAATTATTAGTGCATCGGTGATTATTATGTTAATTAATCATGTTTTTTAAATGTAAAATTTAAATCAAAATTTTCTATGCAGGAGTTGAGTGATCAAAATCGCAAATATATATATATATATATATATATACACATTGCATCTGGGTTGCAGGCTATGCAACGATTACATAATCAGATTAAGAAATACAAGTTAATACTGTTGATAAAACTAACAACCTAGTTCCAACTTTCACCCATTATGCATAAAATATATTTTTGTATGCATACAATCTTTCGTATTAATTACATTAACTGTTATCATTCTCTTAAGTATGTTTCTCAATAGTTATTAGTACACAATCGATAATTGGTATTAATCGGTGTGAATAATCGTAGCATGGACAATTATTTTAAACAATCGGCATCGGTAATCGGTTTTACTGAATTGGTACACCTCTAAAAAAAATGGAAACAAATGTCAGCTCTCTAAGTATTAATGGCTGCTACAAGTGTAAATGATCGTAAGCTAAACATAGTGGTGCCAAAGAGAAATGTGTTTCATGTTTGTACCCCAGTAATGTGAAGCTGTCTAACATTATAAGACATCCTCAAAATGTCCATATTCGGTCTGAATGAAAGTCTGCAGTCGTCATGTCATTAACTGCACCAATCTTTGAAAAATGCATTCCATTGTAAAGCTTGCATGCAGACAAAGGTGGCCATTTTGAGTATTAATCATGTTTAAGAGTGAGGTTTAACCATTGAAAAATCTTAAATTCAGAATTGAACAAAAGTTAGAATTGGTAGATAAGTCCCTATTGTTCTGAAAAGCTCACCGACCCACAAGATTGGTGCATAGCTGCTTAGAGAAAGATTGAGTGTTATTGTGAGGAAGGCAAGGAGGGTTGCCAAGATGTGACAAAATATTTTACCTGGAGATATTTACTTGTCTTTCGTTGTTTTGAAAAGTGTCTGCCTACTCAGAGAAATGTTCTTTTTTATACTTTCTTGGATAAAAAAATTAGTGTAATAGTAAACATTTTGCCCTCTAGATTATGATGGATCTTGACTTTATGTGCCCCCAAATTCAAAGAATGGGTATCACACTTTTGTGCATTATTGATGATTTGCGTAAATAATTTGATCCCAATTCATCAGATCTATTTTTATGAGTTTTTCTGAAATTCAACCTTTAAGAGCTGAAGAGGGCGGGTGGTGGGGGGTTGAAAGTTTTAAAAATTCCCTGATGTATCTTTTGAACCAGCAAAAAAAAAGAGCCTTGAAAATTAAACTGAAGGGTTTTCTAAAATTGGGTGAGGGGTTTTTAAGGGGTTTTCCAAATGTTATTCCCTAAGGGATTGGGTACAGGAAGAAAGGAGTGGGTAATTTCATGTCCTCTGAACTCTATGAATTCTTATATCTGGGGGTTGTCCGGGTCACAGAATATGAAATGTTTGTGTACGACACTCACACAATGGGTCAGAGATCTACTGGAGATGAGAGGGTGGGGGTTCAAAACTTCCTATACTAATATAAATTACTAGTTATCAGTGCAGTAAAACATTGAAACTTGTCAGACAGCTAAAGGGAATATCCAAATAACTATAAAAGTCTTAACATTTTTAATTTCTAAGAGGGATCCCGGGAAAGAAGAGAGGAGGCTATAAACAGAAAAAAAAAACTTTTAGGTGTGATGAAAAATTTAAATTCAGCAGTCAGGTAGAAGGATAGCCATAGCCAAATAAGTCATAAAATTTTAAATTTATAAATTTTTGTTACAAAATTGGGGTGGGGGCCTTACATTTTCTAAAATTAATAGAAATAACTAATTACTAGTGTGGTAGAAAACTGAAATTCGGAAGGAATATAATGGACCATGCTAAATAACCATAAGAGTATGAATATTTTAAATTTTAAATGGGATCTCAGGAAATAGAGGCACATGGGTATGGGATTTTATAGAAACTTTTAGGTATGATAGAAAGTTTAAATTTGACAATCAGTATAAGTATTGCTCAAGATAACTAAATAAATCTTAAAATTTGAAGCGTAAAGTGGGGTAACTAATAAATTGTCTTGGCCTTTGGTAGTTAAGTGGCTACGCACCCCCTGCCTCCTGTGACCCCCTCCCCAAATACCCCTCAATAAAGTTTCATTTGTGAAAGAGTTTTGATTGTATTCACTCTCCCAAAGTACATTTTTGGGTGCGCCACTCTTGAGTATTTATGGAAGATAATAATAAAAAAAATACTAATAGAAAGGAGTGTGACATACGTCCTGGTATTTGCTCCTCTCCTCCAAGACATTGTATATGGCAGCCACTACCTCCTGGTCATGTTCCAGACTGCTGGCAAAACTGTGAACCTCCACCGGACTGAGTGATCCATAGTCCGCCAGCCACTCGTGTACCACGCTCTCCGTCATCCCATCACATCCTGCAAACCACACCGAGCTCACGAGAACATTCCATCAGACCAAGTGATCCGACCATGCGTTACATTTAGAGTCAAGAGTGTAGGCATAGGAGGAGTACGATGACTCACAAACAGGCCAGTGGAGTCAGAGTCATGAGCCATTTTTGGTGGAGTGGAGTTGGAGTCAGTGTTTCCATCAGATGTAAAATGTGGGTAGTATTTATATATATATGTGTGTTTGTGTTTGTGTGTGTGTGTGTGTATATATATGTTTTTGTGTTATCCAGCAAGGGTTGGTGTGTTTCTGCGTTCTACAGCAAGGGTTGGTAGGTTTCTGTGTTTTGCGAAAAGAGTTGGTAGGTTTTATATATATATATATATATATATATACACAAACACACAGCACTTAGCCTCTGATGGAACGCGGCGGAACGGCGTTCCAATACCTCTATAAAGGCTAACACGAAATTCATTCAAACACAATCAAATTATAATGTATTTTAAAACATTTTCTTCCATTTCTAGAAGAAAATAATGGCTTAAAAAAAATCTTTTGAAGCTTGAATTTTTTTAAAAATGATTCGGGGGGTAAGGGGGATCATATCCCCTGGTAGTGCGTTCCGGAACCTAAAATTTAAGATATCAACCACAGTATATATATATGGTACCTAAAATTTAAGATATCAACCACTGTATATATATATATATATATATATACAGTACCTAGAATTTAAGATATCAACCACTGTATATATATATATATATACAGTACCTAGAATTTAAGATATCAACCACTGTGTGTATATATATACACACACAGTGGTTGATATCTTATCTTATATATGGTACCTAAAATTTTAGAAATCAACCACTGTATATATACATAAAAACAAAAATAAATTAATCTATATACATTTTGTTTGTCTTTGTTATGAGTATATGCAGTTTCTAAAACCTATTTGTATATCAGCACAAGATTTGTGAACTAACCTCATACAAAAACACGCCGAGCCCTCTGCCAGGAGCCTTGCTTTAATATACAAACA
>CABEEJ010004036.1:0-45723 GCA_901482245.1 Timema douglasi
TACACATTAGCGTAAGTGCGTATAACCCGAACGGGTAGTAAGACGCGGTGCTAATAATAATAATAATAATAATAATAATAATCTGAAGGAACTCTTAACGATCAACTTGGATTTAATGCAAAATCAGCTGCTGCCAAAGATACAGATAGGAGAAGCATATTATTCACGACAATTGTGGTACTACACCTTTGGTGTTGTATTACAAACCAAAGAAAAATCACTTAGCAAGGAAAAGGTGTTTTTTTACCGATGGCTTGAAAGTGAAAATGGAAGAGAAAGTAATGAAATCATTTTTTTTTTCTTGATCACTTTCTGAATAAACTGCTTAAAGATGAACTTTTAAATGGCATCACAGAACTACGCTTTTTCTGTTATTGATGTGTAGGCCAAAACAAGAACTACACAGTTATTATAGCTCTGATTAGGTACTGCCAAACTAAATTTTTTATGTTTGGTTGGTTTTTTACAAAGCTAGGCCATTCATACATGCCTACTGATAGAGCTTTTGGACTGTTTGAGAGAAAAATTAGAAAGGTAGAGTTAGTTCTTTTCCCAGAAAACTGTAATATAATTTTGTCTGAAGTTGGTACTATCTTTACTTCTTCTGACATAGTTTTTTTTTGACTGGAAACACGCTTGTGATGATTATCTAAAAAGTGACAAGGGGTTAAAAAAAACAAAAGCAAGAGTACTGCAATCACCTGCTCTAACCTCAGACAAAGTCAATTTCCTTACCACTTACGCAACGATTTTCATGTCACACGACATCTACAAACATCCCATGCTTTTCAGTAAAAGATTTGTACTCCTTTAAGACCCTCAAACCAGTAAACCACGCAAGTCAAACCGAGATCACAGACGTACAAAGACTCATTACTTCTATGGGACACGACTGGGATAGTATGGAATTTGACAAAAAGGTGCTATCTCATGAACAGAGCACTGAGAAGATTTCAACATCCGATGACAACACTGAAGTAATCAATGGATACATTATTTAAGTTTGAAAATTTATTTAAACAAAGATAAAAGTTAATATTATTTAAATTAAATATTATTCGTGTATTACTTTGTTTACTTATTAATGTTGAAAGTGTTCTTACTTAATTTCAGTCAGATTTTTAATACCATTATGATTTTTTTAGATAACTCATTTTCTCTTAGATTAAATCTTTTCATTCATCGATGATAGTGTACTTTATTAATGAAAATATCGCACTAAAAAGTAATAATGAAAATATTTCATTAAAGAGTGATTTAAAAGTGCATTATAATGTTATTTTGTTTCTAAAACCTCCTATTTATATATAAAAAACGTCACTTCCAAAACTTGCTATTTTGTTAATTATGTATTTATATATCTGCTATTTTCATATGTAATTTCCAAAATCTACTATTTTGTTTTTTAATTTTAAATTGAAAAAAAATCTTTACTAAAATTGCTTTTTGAATATTCCAAAATAATATGTTCTTACGATAGACGATAGTTTAACCCATAAAAGTAAGCTTGCAACATTTCAGATTAAATCAATTGTAAATAAATATGATTGAAATGTGCCTAGTAGGACATAAGGCTAATTTTCTTTAGGTTTTTTCTTGAAGATCTTTTCTAATGTCCTAGATGTAAATAAATGATAAAAATCAAAATATATTTATTTTTGAGAAAAATTATCTGAATACTGTGCTTGTTAATCAGATTTTTGTTATTTTAGCTTTTTTTTAAATAAAAATCACTTTTTTTTAAATTATTCCTCAACTTTAAATACCACAATGTTAGTAATATATCATTTTTCCTCATGTAAAAATTAGTATGGTGCTGGGTGTATAATTTGATGTTTGATTTCAATTGGAAATAATGAATATTCAAATAAATATATTTTTGGAAATGCAGACACTTACAATGGTTATAATATTTGGTTAATTATAAAGGAATGTTATTTGAAAATAATGTATTATTATAAATATGACAAATATTCAATATATTCTTATTTAGGGTTTATATTAAATACAGACTAATATGTATAAATATTGAAATCACACTTATATTTGTGCATTCATTATTTCATAAGCCATTTTTGAGGATAAACACCATACAAAGTTCTGATTAAATCTGAAGAGGATTTCTTTAAAATAAAAATTCAAGCCCAACAAATATTTTAAATAAATCAAATAATTTATAACCATGCTAAAACAAAAATATATTAGAAAATAGCTATACTTTGTTTTACATAGTGTTCAACTTTTACTAGCACTTACTGTACTTATATATATATATATATATATATAAAATCATCAGTCATATCCCATCCCCTACACCAGAGGAATGACATTAGTTAGTAATGCTTACTTTCTTTGGAGTCCTGTGGCCATATTTCTTCTTCAACTTTATTTCTGCCCACCTCATTATTATACTATTAAATATTTAACTTCAAACAGAATACTCCAACCATCTTTTCTACTTTTTTATATCTTTCTTCAGATAATTCTATTCAAATGATAAATTAATATTTTATTACGTGGTGGTACCTGTAGTAGTAGAAGACAGAAAAAACTACCCCTGCCATTATTTATTGTAGCTCTATGGACACAAAGAGCTTAGTTGACATCAAAGGCCAGAGTGCAGATGTCAAGAAAGACTTTTTGCATCATTTCGCTTTCATACCAGAAATATTTAGCCTCGTACAAAGCTACATAGTTTAAAACTCGAACATATTATGCTCATTAGACTGCAAAGGAAACTTTCAATGTCATTGATTTAGGAACGAGATTAATTTTGAAATGCCATATACTGTGAACGATAAAAAAAAAGATGGGCTCTGAATGAAATTCAAACAGCCAAAATGTAATATCGACATCCGATCTCTAGTAAATATATTGTTGAATATCTATGTGATTTTGAATTTTATACTAAATAATCCTGATTTATTTATTTTTTACAAAGGATTTTAGAATTATGTATTCAGCTTTAAAAAAAAAATTGAGCCGTATACCTAATAACACACACACACAAACAAACAGAGAAAATAGAGAGAAAAAGATAGATGTATTTAGATTAAGAATCAGCAACCTTTTTGAGTGAAGTGCCATTTTTGATTTAGTTAAAATCTAAAAAGAGCCGCACCTAGCATAATCTGCGATAAATAGGGTAGGAGAATGTAATTTTTTAAGAAATGTAAATAGAATGGGGGAAAAATATGTTTGAAATATCATGTATTAATACTGAAAAAAAAAACCATGACAAACATTCAATCAAGTACGAATTAATGTGACATTCTGATGAATTTTTTAAGTGCTTCTCTCAACGACAGGCGACTCTGACGTAATTTTCATATCCAAACAAGCTGGGATACTTGAATTGTCTGGACGTAAAATTTAGCCTAAGAATGGTTTGGATATTACACTGAAACTAATGGTATATTCACGTCACCATACCGTACCAGGAATGTGCCGTGCTTGTCGTATGTGTGAGCTAAAAATAAAGACCTGGAGGTAGCTTGCAAGCCACAGGTTACACCCCACTGTATATTATTGAAAATATTAATATTATGATAAAGTAAAACATATAGTATGATAAATTATTTCACAGAGTTAGCATGGCAATAAATAAAATACATATGTTTTTCATAGGTTATTAAAAAATCGTACTCACTGACATGACGTTATTTGGTCTCTAGTGGTAAAGTTATCAAAATACTGAATTTCTGGTGATCTTAAAGTTATTATTATTATTATTATTATTATTATTATTAGCACCATGTCTTACTACCCGTTCGGGCTATACGCACTTACTCTAATGTGCAACGGTAGGGTGATTGTGAGATGAAATTGAGGACCTACAGTTTAATGTGGAAACCGAACCACGGTGGAGGCCTGGCATTCCTCACATTCACAAGTTGTGATTAATACACATCTTGTCAGAGGTGAAGGAAGGGTTTGGCAATCAGGTAAACCTGTGCCGGGACCTAGGATTGAGCCCCGGACTCCCAACACAGAGTTCCGACACCTTACCCCTAGACCACGTGGTCACCAACAGATCGGAAAGTTGATGTTCAAATTTTGGTCACGTGCATTGTGATGGTTTCCTACGTGTGTTCTATCCTCTCTAGATGCTAATATGGATGCGTTTACTATAAAATACTCTTCCCACTACGACCCCCTATATCAAATAAATAATACTCGGAGAGATGTTGGATGTGTGTGGACGATTGCAAAAAATGAAGTAGTATTGAAATAGACAAGGATGGCACTATATAAAAGTGTGTTGACTCAAGACTGTTTCATGGATGTGAAGTGTAGGTTTTGTCAGGAGAAACAAAAAAGTACGTTGAATACGTTTGGAATTAGATATCTAGGAAATGTGTGTGTAAAAACTCGTATGGACAGAGTTAGTAGTGAGTGGGTGCTGAAGGAGTACGATTTAAAAGGTAATCCAATAGGTCAAGTGTATTTCGTTGGTTTGGGCATGTTGATATGATGAATGTGGATCGAGTGACGAAGCAAATATTTGAAGGTAGAGTGTGTGGATCAAAGGGGATGAGGTAGGCCTTGTAATAAATGTTTAAGTGTTGTAGATGAATGTGTGAAAAATAGAAACATTAAGTGTTTTAAGAATAAGAGAGATGTATGACTCGGTTAGTGGATGATGTTGAAGAGAAGGGAGAATGAAAGGATAAGTAAGTGTGGAGAAAGTTATTGAGGATATATTAAGAACGGTGCTGTTGTTTTTTGATCAAAGTGAATGGTTTCTTGCGTATCCCGTAAAGAAATGGCCCTATTAGGTATGTATATTATATTAACATGGTATTGAAAATTTATCTTCACATTTGATATAAAATCAATCGATTAAGAAATTAATACATAAAATAGGTCCAAATATAATAAAATTAGATCAATTAAATTTATTTCTGAACAAGTTGTCGTAGCATAGATAATTTAAAACCACTCAGCTTTTTATGTACTATTAGCAATTACAAGGAGATCTACATTAAATCAAGGCGCTAGAAATATTTTTTTATTTTGTAACCTTGTCTCACTATCCTTTTAGGTTTAACGCAATTGAACTACTAATTACGCTTATGTTCTAGGCAGGGGGAATGTTGATTTTATAGGAAGTGTACCCACTTTTTCTTGGAAAGAGATATTATAAAACCAAGTACGAACATTATCCTTAGTGTCATTAACCGAGATTTTAACCCATATTTCTTCGTCATCGCCAGTCCATTCGATTAAAAGATTGACCATTCAATCACTGAAGCGAGTTTCATTTAAATTTCATAATTTAATTTGTTTTACATGTTTTTCCATATATTCAGATTATTCAAATTTAATTACACTAGTGGAGTGACGAATAATAAGGTAGAAGTAAATAACAATTATACGGAGGGGACAGTAAAAATCTAACATATATTGGTCACGATCAAAATTCTTACAAAGGATTTAGTGGAGAAGTTCAGAGGTTGCAGCCTTTTTGGCCCCCAATTGACTTATATACATATATATATATATATAAGGCCAGGTGATCACCTATTTTTTTCCACTCTACTTTGATTTCTTATTTTGTCTTTACATATATTATTTATTTTTAAATTCAATCTTTTCCCAAATACTAGTTTCCCCACCTTTCTAGAAAACATTAAGAAATAAAATGTATATTACCTAGTCAACCCTCTAAATATCCTGTACAATTATAAAATGGACAACAAATTTTCGGGGGAAGAACTCTAGCTAAACCTACTTTAATTTAGGAGGACTTATCCCCTACAAACCCCTTTCATCTTTATTCCCTGTCTAAACCACTGAGTACAATTACTATTAAATATTAAAATCTCCTCAACCTTTGGATAGTTTCACACAATATATGGAAATTAACATTGTTATGGATATTTATATCCGTGTAGGTTTCAATTAAATTAAATTAAATTATTTGAAAAATGACATGTGGACACGGGAATATCCTTGTTTGGATTACTGGGTCCAGGCAGGCCTGGGTTAAGGCATGTGCCACGCACAGGTTCCCCAGGGGTTATAGTCCCCCGCCCACATGGCAAATAAATCACTTTGAATTGTCATGTATATTTTGTGATGTTATATTTCAATATGTTTTTTCGTAAAATTTATCCAAAACTAGTATAGAAATTCCCTAATCGAAGGGCACTGGTAGTCTGGTATTACTTGGAGTCCGACATTCCGTTCTATAAAGCTAACGCAACCTTCGCTTTTGGCAAACTGTAAATACTACAAATCTGCAGACGGTACCGTTGACTTTTGAGCGAAAAGTATTATTATTATTATTATTATTATTATTATTAGCACCGCGTCTTACTACCCGTTCGTGTTATACGAACTAACGCTAATGTGTAATGGTAGGGTGATTGTGAGATAAAATGGAGGACCTACAGATTAACGTGGAATCCGAACCACGGTGGAGGCCTGGCACTCCCCACATTCACAATATGTCTTGTCAGAGGTGAAGGAAGTGTTTGGTAATCATATAAATCTTTGCTGGGAACGAGGATTGAACCCTTTACCTCAGTACACAAGTCCGACACATTACCCCTAGACCGCCAGGTCACCCACCGAAAAATAAACATTGATTTTCTATGGACAATAATTTCTGAGGTAAATGGGACGTGAGAAAAACACAAACAAAGTCTTTAGTAATAAAATACTTTTTGCTATACTAATACTATTACTATTTTATCTGCAGATGAGGACTACATAAAATACAATTACATTTAAATAGTCTATAATTATATGATTTACACTATTATTATAATGTTTGCTATTAATTTACAATAATATAATCTACTCGGTATACAATAGTATGTATAGTTTAGTAGTTACTATAAGAGCAATAATTTATATGTTAATAACAAACCTCCCGGCAAAGATTTATCTGATTACCAAACTCTTCCTTCACCTCTGACAAGACATCTTGTGAATGTGAGGAATGCCAGGCCTCCACCGTGGTTCGGATTCCACGTTAAACTGTAGGTCCTTCATTTCATCTCACAATCACCCTACCATTACACATTAGCGTAAGTGCGTATAACCCGAACTGGTAGTAAGACGCGGTGCTAATAATAATAATAATAATAATAATAACAATAACAAACTTCATAGTACTCACCATAATTTATAAGCGTTTGTAAAATATGTTTGTCTCTAAATAAAAGTAACCATATATGATATATATATGTAAGATTCATAATTATTCATTGGGGAACTAACTTTCAAGAGTCCCAAGTTCTATTTGGCACAGGGCCCCCAAAAGTGTTAATCTAGGCCTGAATCCAGGCGTCATTAAACTAATTTAATTTAACTATAAAGGCTAAGCTGCTGCGAATTATAGCCAGTCCCACACTACCCATTAGTCAAAGTATTCATCGAGTAGTAATTACTATCGAATCGGCCACCTGTCCTAGAAGCATACACCAACACACCCTTCACACACACACACACACACACACACACACACACACACACACACAGACACACATACTCACTAAGTAGGGACATTAATCATGTAGCTCAAGACGTCGTTGCGGGATATGACGCCTGTCTGGCTGACAACATCCAAGTGTCATGTTCCATCAGATCTTGACATTACATCTGGTTGTCGCTTGTCATGTTGAGGCGATCATTGGTCACAGTGACTCAACTGATAAACGGGGGCTATGGGATGAGGAAGGGGAGTTAGAGAAATGCTTCTACCCCAGACATTGTTCAAAAAGTATATTTTCACAATAGTAGAAATTTAGAGTTTTTGGTTTTTGTTTTTTGTTTTTTCTTATTACTTCCGGTATTGGTTCAATCAACTGAAAGGAAAGGGTTAGAATCGTGGTCCAGCTGTATTGAAGGTGGTTTTCCCTAACTGATGTTCCACTCTTCCATCATTTTCTGATAATTATACCTTCTACAACCCCAAATGGATGTAAAAGCTTATCGAAAAAAGAATTAGCTTAGTGCATGCTTCCCTAAATTGTTTCCTACTCTTTCTCTGGACAAATAAAGATACATTTCCTCTCAAATTACACATTAATAACCTTTACCCTATTAGTATATTAAATTTAAACATCCCGTATGAATAGTAATAAATGATGTTAAAAATAAATCAACAAAAATACTAGCCGATCATAGAGAAGGATAACTTTGATTTAATATCCTCAATATCCATATTGAAATTTGATGTAAAAACCATTGAAAACCATAACCAGTAAATTTAGTCTAGATGGAGTTTCGCCCTTTTTGGATCATGTTAAACCTCTAATAATGGCTACATTCGTTTGCACCCAATTGTCGGAAGAAGAGTGACAATGTCTATCGCTTGTGTTTACCACAAACGTTGGCTGGCATTCAGCCAATCAGAAACAATCATAGCTGGGGGCCAATAGGCCTATTATCACTATAGTAAAATAAAACAAGTAGTTAATTGATCTAGGCCACAGACAAGGATATAGCAGATCCTCAGCCTTACGGGAGCCAGGTTGAGTCCATCAACACTGGGGTTCACTAGTGTCAATGCCCAGTGATAAAAGAACTTCCAAATGTGAAATTGATAAACGAATCACTTTTAACATGCTCATTATAAAGGGAGCATTGTAATTGTAATGGGCAGCCTGCTTACAGTGCGTTTTAAACTGTTTTAAGATTGATGTCGGTGATGCCGGAGTGGGGAGTGGAGGCTCGTCGCGTGCTTGACCAATTCGTGAAGGGGTAGTTATCATAGCAACCGATACATGTAGCCAAATTTCTTGAAAAAGCTGAGTATGCTTGCATAGTAGTAACGAAAAAAATCCCACTATGTGGCAACTCTGCTCCCCAGCCTACCCACCACGTGGATCCTAAAGCAGTTAAAATTACAGTTTAAGTCCTTTAAAATGTAGTGTTATGTAAAGAGGAGTTTTGGTTAATCTAGCTGAACGTAGCTTTGTAAAAGCCAGCTGAATCGAGAAAGATATTTGCGTCTTCTTTATAGAGAAACCATGTTTATAATTATTTATTTTTTTAATTCCCTTTGATGACTCCTAGCGATACCAATGTTGAAGAATGCAAGCTCTACCACGGAGCGTGGCCATTTTGACCTGGAAAATGTGGGCCCGGTGTATACTTTTCTACGGTATAGGATAAGAGTTCGTGCAAATAGTATATAGTAGAATAATGTTTATATATTTTTTAAATAATACCGGTATTCATAACTATTTAATCGTTAAAAGTAATAACTTTATTCTATTTAATACTTATTTGTTAACCTTAATATGATTAAGATTATGTAGTCCTATCGGTTAAGAATAAGCCTTTGATATTTCTTGGCAGACATTCCCTGTTTAAGCAGGAAACAAAAATAGCGCCTATGACGAGTTGGCTGAGTGTGCGTGCCTGACATTCGGCTGCGATTGATAACACTGTTATACATAGTTATTATTTCCTAAAACATGTTACATGATTTCAATGAGTTTTTTTATCTGACAACAAATTTAGTTATAAAATGTTTTTTATCACCTACTCATTTTTAACAAATTAAAATAAAGTATAATGTTAATTTTTAGGGTCTTAAGAAGGTTTTAAGAACAATCGTCTTACACATACATTTATATATATGTTAAAGGAAAAGTAGATTCTCCAGTAAGAGTCAACTCAGCCTAGGTAAAGTCGATTCTTACTGGTCTTTTTAGAAAAAGTTGATCAAAAGCAAAAAGTGATGAATTTCGATCAACATTTACTAGTCAGAGTTGACTGTAACTACGGAAAGTATACTCTTACTACCTTGAGTTAGTAAAAGTTGATTATTTTTTTTGCAAGGAAACTGTCTAATACCTAATAAAAACCAAATAAAAAAGCAAAACATTTATAATACAAAGAGAGATATAAATATATATTATTTATTAAAGCTTAACCTAACCTAACCTAACCTAATATACCTTGGAGGTCGAGCGTTCTAGCTTAACTTTTTCACTAAACAGTAGAGCTGGGATATTCAAAACAGTTGCATGTGGAGAGCAACATTGCGGAATCAACATTTACTAAACCACAGCAATCATAGTTAACTCTTTCTAGGAAATTTGATCTGTTTATTCTCAATCAACCTTTACTGATACTTTTAGTAAGAGTCGACTTTACCTAGGCCGGGTCAACTCTCCCTAACAATCAACTTTTCCTGTGACATATACACTTAATGACGCCGTTACCTGTTTTACTGATTTAAGACTTTATTAATTTAACCGAATGACATTAAAATATACAATTGCATTGCTATATTGTCTAATTTAATGTCAGATAAATTATAGAGGTAATTTTAATAACAGAGGATGTTCTCAATAATAGATGTTTTGAGTCATATGATACATTTTAGTGAAACCGGGCAAAAAAAGAGTCTGGTTTTTGGAATTGAAGCTATGATCCTGTGACTAACATGTTAGAAAGTGATAATAAACTACCAGTATGAGAGATCCGCAATTTAGTGGTAAGCCATATGAAAGGAAATAAACTTAGCACATTCTGGTGGATTCGTGACCCAACCTCCTCATCAACAAAAATACGTATCAGACGAGACATACGACCTTGTCTGCATGACCACAGTTAGGTTAGGTTAGGCTAGGTTAGGTTAGGCAAATCAGATAAAAGTTTTCAAAAAATTAAATTCCCTCAGTAAAAATTAATTTATTTTTACCTATATATAAAAGGGATCGGCTAATATCTAATAATAGTTATGGCAATGAGCAAATCAATTCTAAAAAAAAGCGGCAAGAGTACATTTTAAAAATAATAAGTAAATCGCACCATACACCTGAAATGAGAACAAACAAAAATAGTATCTCGAAACTTCTTAATCTTTTATATTTTCTTTTATTTCTTTCATTCTTTCTGAACGTCAATTTATTTACCCGAATCTAGGGACTTTTCACTTCCCCTTTTCATTTATTTCAAACTATATTTGAAAAGTAAAAGTTCTACTTTTTATTTCTTTGGTGGTCCTTATTTTTCTTTTATTCCTTGGTCTTTTCTATATGTCTTTGTTTTGTAGATTATTCTGGTTATATTCTTATGCCCCACTATTATTGCTGAACATCCTGTAGCGGTACTGTTTAAACATTTACCGAACTGTCCGACGTCGGCGATTCCAGATAAGGTGATCGTCCAGAATAGTTGTCCTGTGGACATATCGCTAAGATATCGATAGATTATCTCATTTTGAGGTGGAGTCATTTGACATAACCTAGAAACATTTTCGGTTTAGCTTTTCCTCAAAATAACTTCATTTCTGGATGGGATTTTTTCACCAAAATACATCTCACCTATATTCAAAATTTTCAGAATTATCAATCTCACTACAGAATATTTAAAATTATTTGATAAACAAAAGCTAAAATAGTGGATACTTAGCTGATTTATTTGGTGATAACGAAATTCGAAGCATTTGAAAATTAATTAATTTAAATTAATTATATATTTTTGTGATCTTAAAGAAGCTTTCTAATTAATCGAAAAGAAATGTATTAAATTTATCAGGCTTAGTAACCAGAATGCTTTAACTTTAATTGCATGCCTTATATAAATTCATGAAAGAAACTGATCCTTCCTCAACTGGTTATGTTCTTTTTATCAATCTTTAACACACACACACGTAACAGCTATGTTACGAAACTAAGTATTTCCTTTGTATTGTTTAGAGTGGCCGAAATATTATAAAACGCACACAACACAACATTATAATAATTCATACCGGAGGTTCTAAATTTGGCTATAAAGCACTAATATACTAAAGTGGAGGACTAAACACAAATTGAGATATTTAAAAAATTCAATAATAGTAACTTTACGGAATTAAATTACGATTTTCAGTGTAACATTGCGATAACCGTCATTGCGATGTAACCGTGCAACATCATAAATACAACCCCACTGGGGGTTATACTCTGTATCTCACGGAGGTTCACTCTGAACTTTTATAAATGACATTTAAAATAAATTCTGAGCTTCATAGGAAATTCTTTATTTTAAAACTTTAAACTAAATGTTAACATAGTGGGTAAAAGATTGCTATTAGATTTGTAGTATGATTAATTAATTTTCCCTAACACTTATAAAACAAATTGTAGTTCTGTATATTTATTTCCTAAGATCTCTGGAACTACTTAACTGATTGCAATCCAGTTTATTTTATATTAAGTAGATTTTTACCGTGATAGTTTTAAGATATTGATTAAAATAATTATAAAATCGGCTAAATTTATTGTTTTTAAGGGATTTTGTCCTAAAATGCATGAACAATGTTGATTTATCCTATTGAATGTCAAGTTAATTATATTTCCGTACAACTAAATTGCCATATCTAAATAATACACAGTATATTTTAATAGTAAATCCAAAGATAAATACAATTTTAGTTTAATTGATTGTTCTTTAATTCACGGAGTTGTATAAATGATAGCTTCTGTATCTCTATATTAGCTTACAACTAGAAAAATACTGAATATCCTAGGGTTGAATACGATATTATTTATATTAAGTTCAATTATTATAGAAAGGCTATAAGTTATTAAAAACTATCTATGTCTTTAAGGAGCTTGGCAATGACGTGAAAGGAAATATACGTGGAGTGTGGTGGCGTAAGCGAGGACTGCCACAAGTGCAACTAATGTTATAACTTTAGGAAAAAATCAGACCCAACGATATAGATTCAATGATAAGGTTTCGAGATTCTGGTTTGAATCATCGACCCACAACTGCATGCAAGTTTAATTAAAATAAGGTATTCGGTCATAGACCTACATACATTTGTATCGATTGTCTCTATACATGCAGTAAAATGTATCCAAAATGCTTTCAAAGAGCTACGTTGATGGGCATAATAGATATTCCAAATATTGTAGACAACAACCCGACGTTTGGCCATAATCTGATCTCTAGAGTTGGAGTAGACAATTGCTAGGTGGTCCCACAAAGCCCCGTCCCGTTGAGTGTTTAAGATTACCAAATTATTATTATTATTATCAATAATTTATCATGTAGAGGTTCTGCCTATATTATTTAAACTTACAATATTCTGATCTATTTTTTGCATAATGTTATTGCTTGCTATTTAGTTATTTGTTTTTAATGTTACTTTTTATTCTTATTATTATTAACTACTTTTTATCTCGTAACTATTCATACGTATATAACATTATTTAGCAATTTTTTGTCTATCATTTTTTCTTGTGTAAATATATGTATTATAAGGTATGTACGTGTGTACTTTTCAGTGCTGGCCTGTTATAGGTCTTACGACTGTTGGCCAGCACTATAATAAAGGAAATTGAAATTGAATTATTATTATTATTATTATTATTATTATTATTAGCACCGCGTCTTACTACCCGTTCGGGTTATACGCACTTACGCTAATGTGTAATGGTAGGGTGATAGTGAGATGAAATGAAAGACCTACAATTTAACGTGGAATCCGAACCACACTGGAGGCCTGGCACTCCCCACATTCACAAGATGTCTTGTCAGAGGTAAAGGAAGGGTTTGGTAATCAGATAAATCTGTGCCGGGACCGAGGATTGAACCCCGGACCCCCAGCACATAAGTCTGACACCTTACCCCTAGACCGCCAGGTCACCTGATTACCAAATTAATGTGAAGATGTGCAGTTTCATCAAATCCATTAGTATATTATTTTTAGAGAATTAGATCTTCAATTAAGATATTTTAATGCAGGTTAAACCAATTGAACAAAATTGTAAGGTATCTCTTGGACAAGAACGTGAATTACTTGGGTTTTACTCTGTCTGATAAGATGTACTGACTTATATTCTATAGAGACTATTTTATGAATACTTAAGCCTATCAGCCATTTCTATTACAACATTTGAATTAAAAAAAGAAAAAACAATTAACCGTATAAAAAAAGGTTTTATAAAAATTTTCTAGATCCAGTAGGAAGGTGTTTATTTTATGAAGTGCCTGAAGGCAAAGGAAATAGCTGTACAATTAATTGGATTCTAGGTTAAGCTCGGATTTGAGGGATGTGTTCCTTTGGCAGTGGTTTCATAGGGTTCAACCACTATTTTGTTAGAAGGAAGCAAAACATCGAATGCAACTTTTAGATTACGTTTCTATTTATCAAATGACCAGAGTGTCGTGTGTAACACATCGAAGCCAAGTTTCGCATAAAGATTATTGCAAAAATTATCTCTTTTATAATGGAATGAGAGTATAATGTCATATACGACCTCAATTGAGGATCTAAATAGAACTTTGGGAGATCTCAGTGTACCGTTCTCCACCTCCACTTCTAATAGCTAGAGGCCATAATAGCCTAAAAGAGGGTGGACGGAAACTATGAGGAAATTAATATAACAAAAAAAATAGGGACAGTTTCAAGTTTAAAAAAATTTGTATTATTTATTCAAGTCAAAACAAGCGGTAAATAAAAAAAAGTCCCCACAAGGCAAATTGAAGAGTGTTGAAAAACCAATAAATATGGCAGAGACTGCTATTGCGCAGTACATTTGAAAATGTATTTCACATAATCAAATTAAATGATTTATTTATAGGAATTAGTTTGAAAGAAACCCTCCACTGTAGTTCGGATTCCACGTTAAACTGTAGCTCCTCCATTTCATCTCACAATCACCCTACCATTACACACTAGCGTAAGTGCGTATAACCCAAACGGGTAGTAAGATTCGGTGCTAATAATAATAATAATAATAGGTTTTAAATATATTACCTATAAAATTTGATAGTATTTCTTTTATAATTCAAACAATTATTGGTAACCACGAGAGGAATAACAATTTATATTTAAACTAGATATTTCAATAATCAAATAGTTGAAGCTATTATTTATGCTTTTAATCGAGGAATTCTCCATATAGATATCATATTTTTAAAATTGAAAAATGACACGGGGACACGGTAATCGAGTCCCGGACCTTTGGCTTAGTACGCCAATGCTCTAACCACTGAGCTATCAAGGAATCGTCCCGTGCCCAGGGTCACTATTCACTCATAATTTAAGGCAGAGTCTATGATGGACGTGCGGAAATAGTCGGCTACAAATGTGTGATTTTATTATGATAACGAACTATCAGTTAATGCACCCACCTTCGACTCGGTAGTAGTACAAAGGCTTAATTTTACCGATTTTTAAGGGTTTCAAATAATATATGGATATTTTCTAACAAGTATATCCAAAATAACGATGGATTATTTATTATAATACAAATACGACCGTAAGCTACAATAATTTGAAGAGTTAAAATATAAAACTATCAGCAGAGACTACAAACAATGTAGGTCTACGATATCGACTGTAGTGATTTATAAATTTTGCTCATGACAGCTAAACTCAAACTAATTAGTAATTTAACTATCATTCAGCGAAATATGTAAAATTATGGCCTACAATTAGCATGGACAGTTCGTTCTTTACTTTTAAGCCATCTTTAACATCTCCAAGAATACATATTTTATGCACCTTATAAACAGTTAATGTAATATCATAAGTATCCTGCAGCTATCGGATCACGGAAAAAAGTCATCATGCTCATCTTGTTTGATGCTTATAGAGGTGAGGTCAGGGCTTGAATCCTAGTTGAGTGTACTGAGCGTGTTTTTTCTTAAATTGTTTTCCCATCTTTGGTTCCTGTAACATTATTATTAGCACCGCGTCTTACTACCCGTTCGGGTTATACGCATCCTGTAACAGAGTTGCTAAATATAGTATCAATTCTAGTACTGCTAAAGTACTCAATTCTAGTACTACAAAGTTCAATGCTGCCTAACCTTTTATATGAAACGGGAACATAAGGCATTAATAAATTGATATTTTAATCAAACTGTCTCCTGTTAAAAGATATCTCATTAAAATGTTGATATATGTGTCCTGAACCATGACCTATATAAATTAATAATTATTAATGGAGTTTACTGTAATCATACAGAGATCCTAAATAAATATTTCAAACTGTTTTCAGTCATGCGTAGATAAACTCAGCTAATAATATTTATTTTATATAACGTAAGTTCATCCAATAGTAGTAATTTGCATACCTGTCAGAACATACATGTCATTGTTATAAGCACAGTACGTAGGCTACATGTAAATCAAATTTTATGACCTACTTTGCATTGAAAGAGAAAAAAATAAACATGGAAATGGGGCACTCCATAAAATAAAAAGAAGCTATGAATCTATTTGTGTGGAAAAAAAGTTACGTAAAAAGTATAAAACAAATGTTTTCCTTCTATTTTTTATACAATGGGGTGAGCTCTCCATCCAATGGGAAGTCTACAATCCTGATAGATCATCAGTGTGTCCTACGAATCGTGAAAAACGTTTTCCTTCATGACAGATGAAACGATGCTTAAAAAAATTTGACTGGCCAAAGGACTGATTTCTTCAGTCTCTTACGACTTAAATTTCGAATTGAACTTCAAATACTCGAAAAGCCATTCTATAAGTGTTCATCTTCAGCATCCTTTAGTTTTATTTTTTCAACTCTTTATTCTACTCTTCCTTTCCTTTGGGATTTCCTTTAATAAACTAATGCAATACTTAATAAACCGTTTATGTCCTTAAAAATATTTTATGTTTAATACTTATATCGTTTGAAAACAAATATATCTGTATCAGTGTACATTAAATGGCAAGTAACAGTTGGTTATGATCATGATATATTCAGCTAATGTAACTTATGTAAAATGAGAAATGAAAAATGTATCCATTTAAAGCATTCTTTTACTATCACAATTAAATGTGTCAACTGTAATCATTCAAAGATGGTTTCAAAAATAAATATATTACATTTAATATGAACAAGCTAGAAATTAAACAATGATGAGAGAACTTTACTGTCTAAGTAAATTTTATTTAAATGAAATAACTTTGAAAAATAAGGCAATACAATCTAATATTTTAATCAAATTTAAATTAATAAGTTTTAACTTTAGAGCTATATTCAATAAATATATGCATTTTTTAACAAATTGAGAACTTTTATTTTCTCTGAAAAAAATATTTGTTTATGTTTGTTTATTAGATAATATTGTTGTAACCTTAATTAATATTTATGTTAAAGCTTATTTAAGCTTTGTTTGAATAAATACGTATCGACTTACATTAAAACCATCAGAAATTCATTTTCACTTAAAATATTTATCATCTGAACTACTAATTCTTTATTAATTTTGATAGTATTATTAGTATTATTATTATTGTATGGTTCAAGTTTTAAAATCTTTTATTTATCTTTTAGTAAAATAAAATATATAGTATATATGTATTAAATATAAGTGGAATATCTATTAGGGGGATGGTGTAATGAATGCTTAAGAAAGTACTTAAACGACTTTGAACCGGAGTCAAACACAATTTGTCAGATTTCCTTTTCTCTATCCAAAACGGCCCCCATCATCCCACCCCACCTATACTCTCCCCCTAGAGCGCTGGTCCCCACCCCCCATTCCGACAACCATGTGACGATCTTCAACCAACATCAGTGGCAGTTCCTTCATTTTGTATCGTTACTCCTCTTTTGTTTGACTACTCTGGGGAAATAACGAGAGAAAATTTGTTGGAAAATTTACCGTTGTGTGTCAATAAGGACTCGGTGGGATATTGGGTAAAGTTTTAAGTCTGTGACAGAAGAGGTTTTTATGGTGGTTTTGTCGTTAAATGAACACCGTTGTACTGTAAAATTTGAAGGATTGAAAGAGGAGACATAAAAGAATAGAAAAAAATTTAAAATATAAAAATAGTTGAAACGTTGAAATATAGATTAATGTATTTCTTTATTTTATGATAATAAAATAAAACTACTCGTTATATTGTCACATGCAATTACTTATGCTATACATATTATTTGTTTGTTTAAACTAATAACATTTTTAATATAATATTTGTTTTGTAATACAACCAATGTGTTTTTGTTTTAAATACTTATTTAAACAATTCCATCTTCTTTCTTTTTTCTTTTTTTACTACCGCGTCTTACTACTGGTTCAGAATATACGCGTTAATGATAATAATAACTTCTCTATTGGGGTAGGAATTGGAAAGGAAACATTTTACCATTAATCTACCTGCATTTTCTTGTAAGGATGAGAGTAGAAACAATTTTGAAAAAATAAAAACATCAGTAGACCAGATATAGATTCGATCCCCAGTCTCTCCGTCATCAGCAGGCCATCCTAATATGAGAGTGAAGCCTTAAACCAAATGGTCACTAATGCAGGTAACAATTATATTTAATGTAAAATATGTATACAGGATATTATATGTGTAAACAGCTTGCTAAATATTATTACTGCGCTTGGAAACACCCGTACAGTGAACTCCGAAGCAATTGTACTGCAAATATTTACGCTACCCAGTGAACTCTAAGAAATGTCGATGCCACCTGGACTTGACCCTATACAACCTGTCAGATGGGGTTGAAAAATGTTGAGGTACAAGGTCTCAAATAAATTTCCCAAGGATTATTAACGATGCATGCTAAATAACGAGTTATAATAAAATAAATAGTATGGTGCATAACGCAAACCTTTTATTTCTTTAATTAAAAAAAAAATATATTGACTAAAAACGCGTAAAATTTGCGAAAAATATATATAAACCGTTACATAAATATTGAGAATAGATCTGTCGTTGTTACTTTACACAAAAGTAAAGGTATTATGAGTAAATGTAAGAATTATAGGGCAATTTGTCTGATGAGTATTCTAAGCAATTTTTTGGGAAAAATCTAACTGAGTGGGTGCGTAACAAACAGGATTTGGGGTGTTCAATGGGTGTTCACGTTAGGTGGATGTTGCCTGGTCCAGATATTTGCATTACATCAAGTGAATGAGAAAGATATGACAGTAAGGAAGAAATTGTATCATGCATTTGTTAATCTGGAGAAAGCGCACGATCGTGTGAATAGCAGTAGGTTATGTATTATTATTATTATTATTACTATCAAATAAATCTGTGCCGGGACCGAGGATTGAACCCCGGCCACCAGCACAGAAGTATGACCCATAGACCGAAGTAGGTTATGGAATGTTCTGAAAGAGTATGGTGTGGATGCATGGATAGTAAATGCAATAGAGCGATTTATGGTGGATATAGCATTAAGCAAATGATTTGACATTGAACAGGGTGTTAGACAAGGTTGTATTATATCTCAATGGTTGTTTAAACTATTCATGGATAATTGTATGAGGGTTGCCTGTGAGGACGCGGCTGCTGTGCAAATTGACGATGTGAGTGTGAAAGTGCTGTTATACGCAGATTATGCCAAATTAATGGCTTAGAGTGAAAATGACTTGCAGAATGTTTTAAATAGTTTGAATGTGGTGCCAGGCTTAATGGATCATTGTATAAATGTATTCAAAACTAATGTGATAGTTTTTGACAAGAATGGCTCAGGATAAGATTCTCCGCTTGGCCTAAGTGGATAACTGTTAGAACAAATGAATGATTTTGTGTATCCGGGAAGAAAATTTTGTAAAAATTAAAGGATAGATGGTGAAACCGACAGACCGGTGAATGCATCTCTGAGATTAGTATGATGTATGTGGACTTATGCAAAGAATGAAGTAGTATCTAAATAGGCAAAGATGGCATTTTATGAAAATGTGTTAACGGCAACATAGTTTAATGGATGTGAAGCGTTGGTTTGTCAGAATAAACACAAGAGCAAGACGAATACGGTTGGAATGAGATATCTAAGATATGTGTGTGGAAAAGTTTGTATGGACTGAGTCGGCAATGAATGGGTTCTGAAGAAGTGCGGTTTGAAAGATAATCCAATAGGTCAAAGTGAAAGAGGCGTCTTACTTTGGTTTGGGCGTGTTGAGAGGATGAGTGTGAATCGAGTTATGAATAAATATATGAAGTTAAAGTGTGTGGATATAAAGGAAGAGGTAGGCTATGTAAGGTGTGACAAAATGTTGTATATGGATGAGTGAAAAAGAGAAACATTAAGAGTTTTAAGAATAAAAGCGCATGTATGACTCGGTTAATGGATGATGTTGAAGAGAAGGGAGAATTCAAGGATAGGTAAGTATGAAGAAAAATAGGGAAGATATATTAATTATTCAGTTGTGGTTTTTTAACTATATACAAAGCTTCTTGCCTAACTTGTAAGGGAACAAGATGATTATTTATATATATGTGTGTGTGTATATATATATATATTTGTGTGTGTGTGTGTAAATGATCAAATTTGAAATTTATCCTTATTTAAATTTCTCTTAAAGAAATGTTCATGATATAAATGATAATTGTAATTTTCTTTATAATTTTAAACCATACATAAATACAAAATTTGATAAAAAAAATTCTGGTGGATTTTGATAAAATCGATTTTACCTATTTTTACCTTTCAATATACTCCCCTTCATTTTATGGTTGGATATAAGATATGAATAAAAAAAACTCGCTTGGGGCTACCTTAGGAAAAACCTAAACAGATTTTAACCCAATTGGCAAAATGGTTTCGGCTTTAGTCGAAGATAAAGACAGATGGGTGCACAGATAGACGGACGTACAAAGAGACAAATGGCATTACAAAAAACATTTTGGGGGTTTCAGGGGATTATGAAACGTTGACGTTGACGTTGAAATGTTGAGTTCGATTTTTTGGACAATCTAAATACGTCTTTCTTCAAGGGAGCGAAAGAAATTAAAAATGAAAAGGTGTTTTACCACAATACGCATGAAGAGAGTTTGGAAGAAGATCATGTTGATCCAGATGGTAGTGAACTCTAACATTTTAAATCAAATTCAAGCACACTATAGCCTACATGTAGCCAATCCAAGTGATAGATAAAAATGAGTATTGATGCTTTTACTTACTCGCCAAACATCTAAAATATTGGTAAAAAGTCTTTGGTACAGTTTTTTACATACATTTTTTTACAAAATATGTTATAACAATCCTAATAGTTTTCTTAAAAATTCATAGGACATAATTAATTAAAAGTCGCTAATAGCCCACATAGCTTGTAGAGTGATCTAAGAGGTCATTCTCTCAATCTACTGGATTTTAGGTGACAAGAAGGTTAGGGATCAAATCTCAGCCAGGTGAACTGAGACTGTTTTACCCTTAATATTGTCCCACTCTACTTCCATGCAAAAGCGAGTATATTATTTATTAGTTCTAACTTATTCACTCCGATCTCATTATAATCATTAAAATGCGTATAAAATAGAAGGGTAGAAAAACGCTATCAGACAAAATAAAGGGTAGTTCATACAACGATTTCAATTGGGAAAATGTACAGCATAGTTTATATGTCTATAGGGATTTTTTTTTCAAGAAATTAGTCAACTTATTAAGTGAGGTTTCAAGGGAGTAAACTTTCCTAAAGGCAACATCTTTACAACAAGTGGAGTAGGAACGGTTAAGATACAAGGAAGGCTGAGAGCTAAGGAACAATGAACACTAAGACTTCGTTTAGAAAGCTAATTCTCTTAACTTAATCCCAGATGATGGATGCCACGGGAGGAAAATGACACTAATTGGATCATGAACTACCAACGCTAAAGTTTCGAATAGGTACGCGGGCGTCTGAGTAATTTATTACGATGAGCAAGTGATCAATAGGCCTTAACGTACACCTCCGTCGTTACTTAACTATATAGCACCTTTATACGGGTAGTAATAGGCTCGTGTGACGTTGGTACTTCCTCTTACCGTAATTGTGATCCAAGCCACCTGATCACTACACCTGAGGTACTACCCGAAAAACGAAATTTCAACTCTTCCCAACACTGCCTATCAAATATTTTATAGGACATAAATGGTTGGGTGCTTTATGTTTTGAAAGGAGTAAATTGTTTCTTAGAACAAGGAGAATACTTTTTTTTACTGTTCTATTTCGTTGGGTGTTTTATAGTGCTTGGCGAACGAAAAAACACCTTAAAAGTCACCTTTGTATCTGAATGGAGCCACTCAAATCACATTAAATTCGTTGACTGAATAAAGATTATAGTTTGTTTTTTTCTCCTCGCGTCTTACGACCCTTCTTGGTGATACGAATTTTGACTAAAATTGTGAGTCAGGGATGAATAAGGTAACATTTAAAAAAAATGTACCCAGATTTGTTTGGAGGGAATGGTGGGAATCCCTATTGGGTAATACTTCCTTAGAAAACTTATTTGTAACTTGAAGCCCGACCTCACCATTACCGGTTAACTAGGATAGATGAGTATGACATTTCTTTCGCATGGTTTCCAAGGTTAGTGGTTATACTATTAAAATTAAAATTAAATATTTATAAAATTATATACATTATTACTTAATACATTTAATTTGCGTTTTTTGAACATAAACCAAATATATGTAGGTGGCTTACAAAACAGTAACCTGGGTAGGTAGGCGATAATTCTAGCATTGTTTGGGTCAAACAAGGAACATCTTTGTTTGCAGTTGGCCCCGATATTACTCAACTACAGCCTAATTTTCATATAAAATGCCTTTTAAAAATTGCAAACTTTTTTGTACAAATAATGAAATTTTAAAATTGATGTGTTAGTATTTTTATTAATGTTATCAATGGACGAAATAAGTGAAAATTATTTAACAATTATGAGAAGATTTTGAAAGATATAGATTAAAGTTAATAAAATATTGACTAGTGTTTAAAAAAATTAAACTAGATATAGAATGTTGGTTAAAACACAATTTTAACATAAAATAAGAGTATAAATTGGAATAAGCTAAGGATTAAATGTGCAAAAAAAAAAATTGTCATTCTTTCATTCTATTTTGATCAAAATAATGTTTTGATATAAAAATTTCAAAATCGCGTACATTTTCTTACGTGTCCTAAATCTACACATTAATTATATATTTAAATTGGTTTTATTTTTGTATCACTTAAATAATGTTTGGCAGGAGTTTGACATTTAGATGCAATAAAACCCCACGTTTAAGTATAGAAGACGCATAAAGCATAATATCTTGTTATAAAATAATTTCTGTCTTTAAGATACCTAGATTAGAATTATATTGGATGGATTTTTTTAAAAACCTAAAGGTAAACTCCTAGATCCGTTAATTTTTATTTTTAAATTATGTTTAGTTCACAATTTAAATTTGATTAAAAGAGTACCTTTATTACAGTAACACGCCTTTTAGACAAAATTAATGTACGTAACTTTTCAACCACTTTTTTAATGTAATTTTTGCAACAACACAAATAAACAGAATATTTTGCACCATTAAAAAATTAAAAATATTGTTCGGAATTTCATTAACTTTACTTGTAACCTAAGTTATATGGAAGGCTACTTCCAGAAGTCCCAGATTTTTGAGATTTCTTGAGAATATTAATAACTTTTACAAGCAAAGGTTAAATATTCATAAATTTTTGTCTTCCAAATATGTATTTTTTTATTTTACAAATATAATTATATACAGAGTTAATTGTATCGAATAGACATGTCAGTTCTTACCAAAATTGTCACAGTGAAATATACAGATAGCTTATTTTTTTTTTAAATCTTCATTAAATATAATCTTCCTCCTAAATTTTATAATTGGATTTAACTTAAAGAAATAAAATGTCTTAAAAACTATATTATAATCTCTTACGAATAAAACAAGACAAGACTTATTTCAATTAAGAAAAAATAAGTAGCTCTGGATAAATAAGCGTATATATAATATTTATAGTTATATATCATGAATAATATATATATATATATTATGAAGGATTTGTGTTTAAAAACATAATTTGTAAAAAGGGCTAGTAATTTTTTTAATTTAAGACTAAGCCTTGTCATTTCAAAATATATATATTCCAAGTATTTTGAGAAAAAACGAGAGACATAAACAAAGTATGTAAAATAATCATTAATTTTACAAAGTCATTAAAATATTTTCAAGGATTAAACATAACTTCAACTACTGATTACTATTACATTTGAATTATTTATTTTCCAAAGTAAAATAAAATATTTATACTATAGAGTGCAAATATAGAATGTGTAGTATCAAAATTACTGAAACAAATAATAAATTAAAATGATTAAGTGTTTTAATACATAATATTGTGCTAGGAAGAATATTGATTTATTATTTGCGTATAACCCGAACGGGTAGTAAGACGCGGTGCTAATAATAATAATGAGTGATTATTAATTTTAATTTTTAATTTGTTTTAATACATAATATTGTGCGAGGAAGAATATTGATTGATTATTAATTTCTTGGATGAGAAACAGAAAGATGCATAGAACTGTACATTATACAGTCATACAATATATAAGCATTTTTACGAGATAAGTAGATTCATTACTAAAATATTAGGCTCGGTAATTCTGGTTTGCCAGCGGCGGAAAGATTGGGCGTTGAATCTTTGACGGGTGTACGCAGAATACTTTTCCCTAAATACTTTTACACTCTTCCTTTATGCGAGTATGGGTGCATGTCATCTTAAATATTCTTCCTATCTCAACATTACTCCGTTAACATATTTTAATATTACTGTAGCTAAAATCAATAGAAATCAAGAGGGGGAGGATATATCTAAGAGCAAAAGAAATATATTATTCAAAGGTGGATAAACAATTATAAAATATTCTAATTGAACGTCTGTTCTTATCCGTCCTTGCCTCCCTTGTTCAGATGCTAACTGGGTTAATATACGACCTGATCTTTCTGGATGTATATGCATCAGTTATATCTCGGCGCTAGATAGAAATACTTAAGTCTATTGTGTTTGAGTGCCAGATAATTTCCCCGCACTCTACCAACGATTAGACTGAGTTTGCTTCAGATAAAAGATAACATAAATTAAAGATCAAAAATTTTTATTTATGATTAATTTATTCCACTCTATTTCTGTTTATAAAATATTCAGACCGATTATAAATAATTTAAGTTGGTTGAGTTTGAGTTTGAGTAACAAGTTAATCTCCAACTCTTTGATTGCGTGAGAGTGTAACTCATATCCACTCTGTTTTCTTGTGTTATAGAGAGTATTTTTCCAAGGCTGACACGAGGTGATCTTTCAACTCTAAACCGTATCCTTAGGCGATTTCCCTTCTAAGAAAGAAATCGACCCAAGGTCACTTTCACTGTAACTTAAAAAATTGCAACTCGTTTTGGGGAGATCGTTTACAATTTGTCATATTCTTTACTGGTAGTTTATAAGGATCGTAAATACTAAATAAAACGCTTTATGTATTGTACCCTTATTTTAGACACTTCAGTGGGTCATTCACTAAAAATCATAAATCCATCTCAAGTTAACATTAAATATCATCATATTCTTAAAATTGAAAAATGACACCTGGACACGGGAATCGAACTCGGGACCTTCGGCTAAGTACGCCAATGCTCTTACCACTGAGCTAACCAGGATTCGTCCCGTGCCCATGGTCATTCTTCACTCATAGTTAAAGGCAGAGTCTAAGATGGACGTGGAAGATAATCACATGTTTATAAGCTGACGACTTCCACGTCCATCTTAGACTCTGCCTTAAACTATGAGTGAAGAATGACCATGAGCACGGGAAGAATCCTGGATAGCTCAGTGGTAAGAGCATTGGCGTACTAAGTTTAAGGTCCCGGGTTCGATTCTCATGTTCAGGAGTCATTTTTCAATTTTCAGAATATGATATCTTTGAGGTAGTATCCTCTCTAAAATGCATTAACAATAGTTTCGGCTATTTGTTTCATCAATGAAATATTATGTTACGCTTCAATATTATTCAATTATAAAAAAAAAATTCCTTAATTAACTTAAAAGAAATCAAAACTGATTGTTTTCAAACCAATAAATTACTCACTTCTTCAAATCACATAAAAAGTTTTTTTTATTAACATTGATATTTTAACTGTTTAAAAAAATTGTATAACTGAGGTTTAAAATTCTCCCTTGTGGAATAATCTCTACCTTTGTTTCAAGATGTTATCACGTAATTACTTTTCTCCCATCAAAATAAAGCCATATCTCGGAGCGAGAAGAATCCGGGGCAGTATTTTTTTAAGGACTTCAGAGACGTGACGTCAGCACCTCTCAGACGTTTGAAGGAGTGTCATATAGGAGCTGTAGTGCAGCGCTAGATGGGTTTACAGCTTGTCAGCTGCTTTCAGAGGGATGTGAACACCCCTGCATCCACCGAACGTTGAGTGATTGTGAGTTTTTAGGGTAGAAACAAAACAACGCCTCAATGGGTGGTGTCGTAAGGTGGGAGGGTTGGGATTGGGATAAAACATTAAATCAGGGGAAGGTTAAGGGGTTTGTTGTGGAGGAAGAGCGACAGAAAGATTATGGGTCGTCGATTAAACAAGTTGAAATGAAAAAAAAAAAAAAAAAAAANAAAAAAAAAAAAAAAAATAGCAATATTAAAAACTTGAAAAAGGGATGATCATGGAATATAACTAAAGACTCAAAGGGTCTAGAAGATCATGAGATAAATATAAATAAATTTTAACGATGCCTTACGAGTATAATAAGATAAAAAAATTATGTATGTGTATATATGTCACTATATTAAATATATCTTTCTTGGAGATAAAACATTTGAAATTAAAAATATATGCTTATTTAAAAACTTTAATCACTTTTTTATAATTTGATATTTTTTGCAATTTAAATTAGTTATGTTTATTTCTTTTTAATTCACAAAATGTGTAATTAACATAATATAATTCATTTACAATAAATCCATATAGGTTTTTAATGTCTCAACCGTAAATTTATTTGTTTCTCAACTAGTATGTTCATTTCCGGTGCTGTTAACGCATATTTTTGATCAAGATTACATTCTTGAAAGGCTATAATAATATAATATTATTTAATAAATACTTAGTCAATTTCGTTTTAAGGCGCATTCTATTTTATTTTTGTATCATTGACCAATATTTAATAAGTCATATTATTTAAATTGTTACTGGAAATCTAAACAAGGCTCTAAATTACGATTTTAAATTGTTGAGCTAATTTTAATATTTCAGAGAAATGATTAAAAATTGTTTTCTTTAAAGATTTTATTGAAGCTATAGAGATATGTTTATTTTAAATATTAAACTTTTATAAGTGAACTATTTAATTACTATGTTTGGTTGTGTTTTTTATATATTTTATTATGTCTTCCGATCTTTATATATTAGCAGCAAATATTATAAATTATTAAATTATAAATAAACTATTATACAATTTATTTTATAATTTATGATATACGCATAATCTATAATTTATATTTATGGTGAAAAATAGTATAAACGAGCATCATGTCATATTTTCCCAGCGCATATATTATATTAGCACGTAGTAAAAAACATAGTCCTAAACGCACCGAAAACTATTTGTTTATTTTTTTTCTAAGCACACTTTGGATCACACTCAAAATCTTGCTTTCAAAACCTACATTCAGCTTTTATATCCCTACACGTTAGCTTTTCATTTCATTTCGTGTTGCGAATAAAATTGTAGAATATATATATATAGCTCGACGAACGTTATCGCAAATTCACACCACATTAATCCCCACCCTACACCGACGAGAGCAACGTGACAAGCCTCCCTAGAGCCGACTTTTATATATATATATATTTATAAATATTTTTTTCCCCATATATTTGGAGTGCATGAAAATGTTGTGGTTGGTTTATGTTCATGGCACTAAATGATCAATTTATAATAATTTTTGTTACAACACATTATTAACTTACGAGGTACATGTTCCCCATTTTGTTCGTGTGTTGTGTTTTTGTTTCGTAGAAATAGACAATTTGGTTGAGTGCTATTTGAAACGAAGACTATAGAGCGTATAAGGGTGAAAAAAATGTATTGCCAGGAAATGGATAGGATAGGTTGGTCGTTTTGATTTATGGGAACGGGTAGGACACTAAAGAATGAGATATACACAGTTTTGCATATTTTTTAAATGTCTTTTATTTCTTTTAAATATATTAACTATGGCAATTAGGACACGGTATTGAAATATGAATAAATATACAAAGAAAATTATCTCATGGAAACATTTGTAAAGAAATCTAAATATGATTGTCTTGAAACCTTACAAAATACGACTTGGTACCGGCACAGATTTATCTGATTACCAAACCCTTCCTTCACCTCTGACAATACATCTTGTGAATGTGGGGAATGCCAGGCCTCCCCCGTGGTTCGGATTCCACGTTAAACTGTAGGTCCTCCATTTCATCTCACAATCACCCTACCATTACACATTAGCGTAAGTGCGTATAACCCGAACGGGTAGTAAGACGCTGTGCTAATAATAATAATAATACAAAATACGATAGACCTAAGGCTTGCTTTATATTTATGCATAACGCATAGCTAATAGTAGATAGTCTCTAGCATAATCCATAGTAAAAATACGCTGGTTTACAATTAATTGTAGTGTATAACGTATTTATTAAATCGATTGTATTTTATTAAATGAAAATGGTCTAACCTCCTTTCACCCCTAAAAGTCTCTAAAAATATCTCAATAAATGGGTTCATGCGATAAACAACGTTAATTAAACTGTATCTTCTGAAACTTGAACTTAACTAAATTTAAGTTTTGTCTCTACTGTTAAATCAAATTTGATTTTTTTTCCCCCCAGATTTTATTATGAATAATATATTAGCTCTTTTTTAAGTAACAGAATGAAAGATGTAATATTTTTCCTTTATTTCTATCTTATATATAGTAAGTCTTTGATGCTAAATAAAAGAAAATTCGTTAAAATAAATCAAGTAAGGTTACCACAAAATATTTCAAACCTGAGGATGAACATATATAATAATTATTGTCGTCTGTTTTTATACTGGCGTTTAATTGGTTATATCCTCTCACATTCTTATTGGTTGATACGTCTCAAGGCCAATGAGAACTATATTGCACTCCACGCATGACGAACAAGAAGTTAAATTTAAATCAACTTTATGTATTGTACACTACTCACTTTCACTATTTATCAATTTTAAATGCTATTATTGAAATTAATATAAATTATTTCAACTTCTTTCTCATTATGTTACATACACTATTCGCTATTATGCGTTATGAATGAATATAAACCCAGCCTTAGGAGAAGATCAAAAATATAAAAGAAAACACATGATTACTGTCTCAAAGTATATTTTGATACATCCGGATTTTAACATGCATCAAACTGAGACACATGTAACAGGACATATAAAAAATATGAGGAAAGAAATCCTAGTTGATCATCCTTCAAGATATCCTTTTTATCGCCCGTGGCACATTTTTCATTTCTAGTTTGGCGTGTCTGCCCTAGTTTCCGTCTCAATGGCTGGCGGTTCCCGCGTCATATTTCAAGTCCCCACCCCTCGCCGCTAGAAGGCAGCACGGTCAGAGGGGCTCAGCCATCAGTCTTCATCCCAATAGGCCCTCTCTCTACTCGTCTCCAGTCAACCAGACACTGATTCACCCAGTAAGCCTATTGTTTGCTACAGCTGGGATCCATCCCTACACAGATATTTTTCTTTTCATCCCTATATATTTTTTTTGTCCACCCTTCTTCTTTTTCATCCTTGATTTCTATCTTTCTTCCTCACATCCATTCTTGTCTATGTTTTTCTCCCCCTTTCTAAGAACCTCCCATTTTAAATCACTCTTAACCATTTGACATGTTGAGCCCAAAAGGGTCTCGTGTTTTTTTTATGACTATACTGTAAATATATAATTAATTGAATCATTTAAAGGATTAATTATGCTTCTTATGTTGCCATAATGGCGGGGATAAAAATAACATTATATTTATATTCTTAGCCCGTTAGATTTGTAATGTAAATATAAATTATACAGTACTATATAGTGAAATTTTATAACTAATAAATCAAATAATGCATATGTTTAGAATACCAGAGTTTAGTGACCTCCAATCCATAGTGGTGGCATAATGGAAGTTCTTTATAAAATTAATGAGTTATATTAACTTTGTAAATGAGCTAATTCAAACATGTTACCTTATATTCAAATCATTTTCTTAGCACCACGTCTTACTATCCATTAGGGTTTTACGCCTATGTAATAATTACACTAATGTATTAGGTAGGTTTAATCTAAAGGAAGTACACCTGCATTTTCTAGAAGGGAGAGTGTAGGCCCGTTTAGGAAAAAACACCCTCAGTGCACCCAACTGGGATCGAACATCGATCTCCCCGTCTTAGGCAGTTTAGTCCAACATGAGATTAGCACTTTATACCATGCAGCCACCGAAGTAGGTAAAGCAATTTCAATTTGTCAAAGAAATTACCAGTATGTATAAAAAAAATACTCCTCTAATTATATTCAATTCGAAAAGTGTAGCTCGATACCAACATTTTTCTACGGAAATTTTCGCTCAGATCAAATATGCCCAGGTATTTGGTGCTATTCAAACCAAATAATTTAATACTTTTAGATCCCTATCATGCTAGGAGATGAGTTAAATGAATATCTTCTTTTGTTTATCTTAAATATAATATCAGTTTTAAAATAATATTATTATTGTTATTATTATTATTAGCACCGCGTCTTACTACCCGTTCGGGTTATACGCACTTACGCTAATGTGTAATGGTAGGGTGTTCGTGAGATGAAATGAAGGACCTACAGTTTAACGTGGAATCCGAACCACGGTGGAGGCCTGGCATACCCCACATTCACAAGATGTCTTGTCAGAGGTGAAGGAAGGGTTTGGTAATCAGATAAATCTGTGCCGGGACCTGGGATTGAACCCCGGCCGCCAGAACAGAAATCTGACACCTTACCCCTATACCGCCAGGTCACCGTAGTTTTAAAATAAATCCTCGATATGCTACCTTTTTGCCTAGGTGTTTATCTCTTTCTTTATAAGGATACCCAGACCATTAATTTTTAATCCTGTGGTGTGGTGCTATCTTGAGATAGCTACACTTCATTCACGGTAGGAGTTTACCTCTGAAAGGTCCTTTTTCCTACCAATATCCTACTATATAATAGATTTCTGGTAGGGAAAAAGGCCTTTCAGAGGTAAACTCCTACCGTGAACGAACTTTACATACAGCTAGCAATGGCTGAACACTGGAGTAGGAAGGTAGACAGTTCAAGAAGGTTTTCTTGACATGTTCCCAAGACTGAAAGAAACGTTTGAAGAACATGACAATGTGCGGCAAGATTTTAACACATTTTTTTTTTATCACTAAGAACCTCAAATTGCTCAAATTTGGATTCAATAAATACTCCAAGGAATATGTTGACGATGTCAGTCAAAATGAGGAGGTGTGAAATCCTTTTTCTGTTGAAGGAAAAATAGGATGTCAGATAGTGAACAAGAAAAACTGATATACTTGTCCTCGGATCGCGAAATGGAACATAATTTTAAAACATGTGAGCTCACATGGTTTTGGCTTCAGGCTGAAAGTGAGTACCCACAAATGAGTGCAAAAGCAATAGCAGTTCTCTTGCTGTTTTCTACGTCCTATCTCTGCGAAACCTGATTTTCTGATGTGGCTACCATTACTACTGGATATAGAAATCAGCCGAACGTATAGCTGGATCTCAGATTGCCTATTTATTCACTAGTGCCAAGATTTAATAAATTATGTGCATCAGTGCAGGCTCAAAAATCTCACTAACTGTACAGCTTATGTTTAGTTTCTTTTGATAATGTTTATGCTCTCCACACACTTTTAAAAAAAGTGAGTGATACATTTGATAATAGTTATATAATCATTTTATATCAATTCAAAGTCTAAGATCCAAACGCAAGGGGTCGCGACAATCTCAGAAACAAAAATTGGGGTCGCACTAAAAAAAAAAAGTTAGAAACCACTGATGTAAATTGTTCTTACACTACTATTTAGGCCATAGCTTTCCCCTGATATTTTATTTATGAAATTATAATAGTTCTTCTTTAAGATAATCCTTGTTTTTTGGTTCGTTCACTTTTACGGTTCTAGTCTGTGATATCATTGGGTTTTTACTCATACATATCACAAGCTTCACAGTGTCCATAACAAATTTAAGCTCTCTAGGACCAAATTTGTACAGTTTGTTCGCCAATTTAAATTTTTCAAACTTCAGATTTTTGTATAAATGTTTCAAGTTCCATAGCATCCATAATGCATTTCAGATAAGTCTCAATTTACTTATTGCATCTGCTATTTTTGTGATTTTCAAACATCGGGTTCTTTTTCATACAGAAGACGTGCTATATAACGCTCATAAGAAATTTTGGCGTTCGAGTAATCCATTTTTATGTTTTATTCCCTATTTTGAATCCTCAATCTTTAACTTTTCCCGTTTCAAATTTATCTCTTAGATCGTCGTGCAATATAACGTACTGTACATTCCAAATTTAAACTTTCTTGACCATGAGTGGCAAACTTTTTGGGCCCCGATCGCTTTATAAATTTACCAAATGTCCCTAAATCTCCCGTCGTTTCTCCATTATAGTTTAGATTTTTTTTCTTCTATGAAATATTATATTTATAAGTTAAATCAAATATTATCTTCCCACGAATAGTTATTTCCCCAAATTTTTAGAAACAACTATAAAATAAATTGAATAAATATTTTTATATATTTGGCTATTCAAATTTTCTCTAACATTTTGGTCATATTAAAATATTACATTAAATTACTTGATATAACCTTTTTTCGAGCTCAAAAGATCGATCTCCCATGACGATGCTATCTTATTACACGATCGACTGAAAATTGTCTTGAGATCGACCAATTTCCAAACCCAGATTTAGGTTGGGAAGTGTGAAAATTATCCTTGGATATAGACACCACATGCATATTTGTAGATGCCCTACTTTCCCTTTGAAAAACTCTAACTAAACCATATAATTTTGTATTACATGCGTAATTATAAGTTTTAAGATAGATAATCAATATATAATGTGAGCATAATGGGATTTCTAGTGTAATCTCGGATTATCCAAGAACTGTTAGTTTAATTAATTTTAATGATTTAATATTATTTAGCCTATATATGGTATAAATGTGGGCTAGTGACAGCTAACAGAATGTTCTTTGTTGCAAACATTGGCTGGGAGTATTATTATAATTCTTTGATTAAATTTGGTATTGATAATAAATATTATTTCCTTTTAGGTTGACATTATAACTTACAACCAATGCCTCTACTACCACCGTAGAAGATTTATAAAATATATTATTTGAAACCCATAGAATATATTGACTGATGTATAATGTACATAATTTACTAAAAAAACTAATAAAATTGGTTTAATAATCGGTCACTATCCAAACATAAGGATTTTCTTGTGTGACTTCATTTGCTTCATTTTAGTTTGTCGATTTACATAGATGAAATGGTCCTATGTTCATCCGGTGGTCAATTTACTTTTAAATGGTGTTAACCATAATCATAATAAATTTGTGCATATATAAATTTGTGTTTAGATTATTTTATTAATCTATTTAAATTAATTTAAAAGTAATAAATTATTAATTTATACAAAAATGTGAGTTGAGGTGCTAAATAAGTTACCGCAAAATAAATTTTAATTTTTCAGTTTTTATCAAAAATATAATCTAAGGTATAAATTTATAAATTTGTATTTAATTAATTGAAGTTAATTTAATTGTAAGGAAAGATAAAAAAATAATTTAAAATATGTATCATGAAAATCTTGGCAGCATCCCACAACAAGTAAAAAAAAATGTTATAAGATGTTTGCAAAACATTATTTAAAATGTTATTCTTAACATTCAATTTGATAAAGCCAGTTTTCTTTATTTGTGTTTAAGTAGTCAACTATGATAGAAATTTTCAGAATAAATACTAAATTGTGGTGACGTCCAGTATCTCTTGAAAACCTAAAAAAAAAGTTGCATTATGGAGCATAGATCCTCTAATTCTCTATTTATTTATTTTAATGATATAACATACAACACTATCGCTGTTTCCTCTACACATGTAATCATGATATTATAAAATGTTACTCTGAATAACAAATATTTATTTTTAATAAATGTGATTTAGGTTGTTTGTCTAAGCAGAACAGTATTATATCACGTTGGTATTCCCTAAAGAAATCTAAAGGTAACTAAGCTTTTACCTGACAGGACACAGATGGTCGACTTGATTAATTATCTCAACGTGCTTTGTTTTAGGGACATACTTTGCAAAGATACAGAAAAAAAGAAGTGAAATAGCTCAAGCATTTAGTCAGGATTTTTTTTAAAGAATGACGTTGAAGAAAAGGATTTAATTTGTCTAAAGTAATTTTAAACGAGCCATTGGTGACGACTGCACCAAGCCAATCATTTCTTGTTTCTTTGCGAAACTATTTCACATTATAACTTCAAATTGGCTTAGTATATTTTTAACTAATATATTTAATTAAAGTATTAATAGGCACTTATTTTAAATGGTGTTAATTAGGAGAGTATCTTAAAAAAGAATGCATTTGCGTTAACGTGGATAGGTTGTGGGAATACCACAGTTATAGATCATATGTGGAAAACCATGCATGGTGCATCCAGTGAGAGTTGATATTTGACCTCTCCATCACTGTAAGTTTTGAATACAGCAAGCTCTACATCTAAGAACACAATACCGCTAGACGTGGGTGCTAATATATAAATAAGTACAACTGCATTATAATAAAATATAATCAAGTAATCTGAATAAACTATGGTGAATAGGGTTAGATTCAATAAAATTCATAAACTTTCACACGGAAAGACAAGTTGAAAGAGAATCAGTGTACCCTGCGTTGACGGACAACTACACGAGATGAGTGACCGAGTCTCTTATAGGAAAAAGTTGAAGTCCTGTCAAAAGTAACGTTTTTCCAGGGAAAAGTTTTAATATGGGATTTTATGAGAACGGTAGATAGACATTAAATAAGTGTGTGTGAATATGCTAATAAAATTACATATACTATCAAAATTAGTTTATTCCAGACAGTAATTTTATCTTTAAATTAATTAAAATATGAAGTAACTTAACTATATTATGTGTCCTTTACCATATTTTTATCAGAACGCCTTTTTAATATAAGGTATTATTAGAAGGGTACATTTATATTTTTAATATAAGTAACTCACCATAGTTATTAAGGTTAAACAAAAGTATATTCCCAGTTATTTTTTACGTTTATGTTCAAAAGTATTTTATTTTAAAATAATTTGGTCAAATACTTCCACAGGTCGTATTAAAATAAAAATTTATTTCAAGGTGAGTATGTAAAATGAATACAACATAAGGGAATATTTCAGTTGTATACACAAGATAATTTTATAACTATCAGTAATAGAGAAGGGAAAGTTATTTCCACAACATTATGGTGAGTAGTTTCGCTAACTAAAAACATGTTTACTTTTATTATAAAGTTGATTTGGCGTAGCTATTAATAATCAGTGAGTAAGATGCATGTAACATCTATTAATGTGTTTATAATTATGATAATAGATGTTTGAATGTAATCCTTTTTTTAAGTACAGTAGTAGTATTATTTATTTATTTTGAAGTTACGTTAAAATCTTTGGGTAACTATAAAATGTGTGTTTTAAAAATATAAATGGTTCAATATTAAAATATCAAAAATATTTATCATGACAAAATTAAAGGGCTATATGAGTATTTCATGAAACCATGTGGATTTTTATACTCTTTTTGCCCCCAAAAATGCCCCCGAACAGATAGAACCAAGACATCGATTCGAGTTCATCTACCATCTGCAACGTCAACAGAGTCCGATGTGGTTTTCGATGTTTGCGCTTGAATGAATATACCCTTTCTGAATCTGAATCAGTTCTAGGGATATTGAGAAGAACATTTTTCTTACATTGCTTTTTTTTTCCCACCAACTTTCCAAGCTATCGGTTTGGAGTAAATCTTATATTCACATAAAATAACTTATAATAGAATGTGTTTTTTTATTTGTAAGCCTATTTATATGTAACGTAGTAGAATTCTGTTATTTCCTTGAAAATAATCCTCTTAGTAAGGACATGATTTAGTAGACGAAAACACATGTTTTAGTCTTTCTTCTTTCCTATAATATACTCTGTTTTTTTTATCCAAAAGTAGCATACATAGATACATGTTTTAATTGTAAGATGTATGGTGTGGTTTGGAGAAACATCTATTAAGTAGCTTATACTACATAAGCTAAGATGGCCCTGTTTACCAAGTAAAAATACAATTTTGTATATATATAAACACATTGTGTTTTTACTGTGTGTCAGGGTACACTCATCCACAAAATAATATAAAACCTGTTAGTGCATCCATGAGTTTAACAATTTAGGGTCTTTAGAATTTATCAAAGAATCAAATAATGGAATAAAAAGTGTATATATCAATATTTTTTGGATATATTTTAAATGAATGTCTTACCAAGAAAAAGAAAAAGGCCCTAATTTTTAACTTAAGATATTTGCTGATTTAATTTTGAAGCTATCTCTAAAGGTAGAGTTTGATAATATTTTCAAATTGATACAAATTTCTTCGAAATTCTCACTTAATGGTTCCATAGAATATTTCAACACGAAGGAAATTAAGTTGAAAGTGTAGATGGGACAAGTGATAAACGACGCACTTCCCATAATACTTTTGAAGATTGTGTAGTAAGGAGATATAAACTGTTGTTTACTGATTACGTATTTCCCAACCAGAGGAACCACCATGCCGGCTGAAAGAGAGTCATAGTAGAGATTATTTTGAAGATAGACCGACAGATTATAATAAGCTTGATATTAACAAAGAATGAAGTTAATCTTCTGTTATAATACTGGAATAATATTACTGAGTGCATTTTAAAATCAGTTATTTGTGAATAATAATATTACTAGTGTGAATGATCTAGCAAAGGAAATGAATAATTATTAAAACAATGTATTTACTATCTGTCAGAGTTTTAAGTTTTAAATTACACTAATGAGACATAAGGATTAGGAAAGAAGAATTTAGAGAGGGAAAAACCACATTTGCGTAGTGGGACAATGCATTTATTGAATTAAATAATGAATGAACCTCGCAGATATTTTATACTAGAATTTTATCTAGGACGACCATTTTAAGATAAATAGTGTTGATTAGATTTTATAAACAAATAAAAACTATTGTTAATATAAAAGAGAGTGACTCTACAAGACCGGAAATAAAAATATGGGGGTATAAAAAGAATATATCTTGTCTAAGTAAGAGAGCCTGAGAAAAGAGAATAAGAGAAGATTTTAGATGTAGACTACTCAAGCCATTTCAAACTCCAGACTGTTATAATTTGTCCCCATCTCTCTACTTTGTACTCCCCCTTCAACCCCCCCTCCTCCCCCCAATCCAAAAAAAGCACCTAAACCTGGACCTCCCACCTTTCATTCTCTTTCCAAGGTTCCTCTACCAACATCTCTTCATTTGCTCGCGTCCTATGTCCTTATGTGTCCAGAGACTTTGAAGCTAAGGGTTTTAGGAGGAGGTGGAGCGGGTTAGGGTAGAAAGAGAAAGGTCTTCTCCCCCCTTTTCCATTTTCTATCCCACACTTTCTATACCTTGTTCGTAGCAGGACGATAAATCTCCGACAAACGTGCTGGTGTGTTTTACGAGGGGTACATCACCCGCTGAAAACCTGGGACTTTGGGGGAGATAGTAGCTAGGAGTCGTCCACAAACTCCCATAACCTTCTTGTTTCTGGAAAACTCACACCACTTCCCCTCAAAAGTAAGACAACTGAACTACTTTCTAACAAATTTAACGAACGTGGACAATCTTTAGCTACTGGATGGTGTTAAAAAAAATATATTGTCCATTGAAGTTAGTAACCTTTGTTTTATTAAAAAATATAAATCTTTTTCATAAAATTATTATATTTTATTGTCGACCTTGGTGTTCTTAGGATAAAGGGATCGACCCAATGATCGTGAGCTCAAACCCAGCCCAGGTCGGTGGATTTTTCCTGAGCAATAAAAATATGTTGTACAGCTTCCTTTGTAGAGGAAAAAAAAGTCGTCAGTTTTATATCGATAGTATCATGTTAAAGAACATTGAAAAGTATGTGAAAATATCCTTCTGGGAAAAATTGGTTGGCCCTTTCTCTTTCTTTCATAAAATTTCTTGTCTAGTGATGTAAGCAGTCATTTCAAAAAGTGAACATTTTAACTAAAATAAATAAATAAGCTATTAAATATAATATTGCACGCAATTGGAAGGTTCAACACATCCTTAATTTACAATATTTATTTTTGTGAAATTAATCAATATAATTTTTTTATATTTATAATTTGATAAATATTAGTGCGAAATGTTATTAAAAAGAAATGCACAGACATTGCTACGAAGAATGGCCTCATTTGGTCAGAATAAAACATTGTTCTCCTGTGAATTTAAGCCAACCGCACTAACTTTACTATTTTCTTTGCCGACACTTCACAAAATTTACAAGATAAATTGTCTCTTACATTTACGGTCTTTTTTTTTACCCCAAGTTCCCGGGTCATTCAGGTCATACGCGTATGTACTAACTAAGCAAATTTGTAAACGGGGAGTAGGATTTATTCTAAGAGGATTTGTACTAGTATTTGTGTGATGATAGGGAAACAATTAAGAAAAACTACCCTCAGTCCTCAGTACACTCAACTGAGATTCGAACACCAATATCTCCCTCATAGGTCGTTCAGTCTAATTTGAGATTGAAACCTTAGAACATGCGGTCACCGAAAATAGTATGTTCTAATTTTAAATTTAATAAAAGTTGTAAAATTAACATAATCAAGAACAAATAGATTTAAAACAAGAATGAATGTTTATTGTTCAGTTAATTATCGCTGATAATTTGAACGTGAAAACATGGGCAGAAAGAGATGAATATCTAATATAATGTTGAAGGCAAAATATTAGTAATTATATTTCTAGTAAAAGATAAGATAAACTATCTGTAAATTAATTATATTTCAAATAAGTTAATTAGAGGATTTTTTTTTTCTTTGCACTGAATTTTACTACTCATCAGTACTATCCACATATTTACATTAATTGTACAGGCACAAATCATGTATAGCTTAGATAAAATGTAACTGAATTTGCATAAAGATCAAATATAAAATACTTTAGATAAAAATATCACTATAAACATCTGTGATTTTTACACAATCTTACCGTAAATTAACAAATCAGATGATGATACTGACGTACCCATTGGTGAAGGAAGTTGAATGTCACTTTTACTTTCTCATTATCTTACAGGTAGAAAAAGTATTGTGATCGTCAAAAAATTGAACTCGAGATTTTGTTGAATCTTTACGTTTCATATACCCCCGAATCCGAAAGAGTAGTTTTTGAATTCCCGTGTGTCTCTCTGTCTGTAGCTCCAACTATTGCCTACACTATTTTACCGATCAAACTAAAACTTGGTATCTAGGGTTTTCATAGGGTTGTCCCGATGGTTTTTTTGAAATTGAATAACTAACCTTAAAAATAATAGTAGTTCATTGAAGGGGAAAAAATAAATAAAAAATTAATCTTCAAAATCGGCTCTAACGATTTTGATTAAATTTAATTTCAAAACCTTTATAAATATTCCAAACAAAATGGATACTCTCAATATTTCGGTGAACTGACTTTAAAGAGTTCAGGTCTGATGCATAATTTCTCATTTTTTATTTTATCTACGAAACTATTTGAGATATAAAATTACTTATTATTGCAAATATGTAGGGCTATTTATAATAAAAAATATTTTATTTTAAGCATATTTTTATAAACCCAATAACTTTCAAGCTATACGCAAAATAAAAAAATATACATATTAACTTTTCGAACATTAAAGGTAAAGTATTGCGAACGTTAAAAAAATGTAATCCAAAATGTTGATGGATGTTGATGTCTCACTACCCCCTCTAACCCTAAAATATGGCTTTCACAATGTCTGTCTGTGTGTCTGTTTCACCCTAAAATTAAGAGTAGTTTAGTAAAAAGTGAAAAAGAAAAATTGATTTTCTCAAAATCAGCTCTAACGATTTTTATTAAAATTCGTATCTGGGATTTGGTTAAGATCATAAATAAAATAGCTATTTTCATTTTCCCACGAAAATTACTCTTAGGGTACTTTACAGAAGTTAAAATTTCCGTATATGGGCATCTATTTGAGTAAATAAATAACTTAATATTGCAAAATTGTAGTACTATTGCAAAATTGTATTACTATTAAAACTAAAATCTTTTATTTGAAATATTTTTTTATAAAACCAATAGTTTCTGAGATATTTGCAATATATTAATACATTTTTGTGATCTTTAGTTTTAAAGAGATACTACCTAAGTGTTAACGCAATGATTCTGTGATGCCATAGTGTAATTATGTACAAGTAAGTTGCTCAAAAAGTTTGTTATTTTTCCTTAAACCTATTATGAGAAATGTTTGTACAACAATGATCTATCTCCTTCATTTTAGACTCAAGTCAATAAATATATTTGTGATTGGTCAAAATTTATATATGAGGAATTTAATAGCAATGCGATGATATTAGGATGTGCAACACCTAAAAAGTGTTAAAATTAAAACCGGAACTCAAAATTTTAATACGAAGCGTTGACCTCTTTGGACCCAAAATCGATCATTTTTATTGGTCCAAACATACAAATGAGTAAATTCTTTAAAAATAAAATTATAAAATTTAAAACCAGGACTCAAAAAATGTTTTACGTAAGTATAGTGCAATTTTTTCTTGGGTTTGCTAGTGTGTTATTTCTTTTCACATATATTACGAATTTTGAGTAAATATCTCCATTTTTAAAATATAGAGCGAGAAAGTCCGTGGAGAGTTCCATACCATTTGATTTTTTATGGAAAGTACTATTTTAATTTATGATTATTTGAAAAATGTTCCTAAAATTTGTTAGTAAAGAACGCTTTAGTAACTAAATTTTATAGAATTAATTTAAATATACAAATCCAACAATGAAAAGGCTCGTTATAACATTCTAATTAGTGACTCTTCTTTTGTATTTTATATGACTCAATAAATACATTTTATAACACGATTCTCATAAATGTATATGTATATTTAATTGATTTTTAAAAAAAAGTTTAGTATTACGTTTTACTATTTTTATGTTTTAACATGTTTAGTAGCAAAATTTTTTCTCGATAAGCCACGTGGAGCATTAGTATGCCTTATCGTGCCTCTAAAAGTCCTAAAAAATTTTACTCAGCCCTCTTGGCCGTTATATAAGAAGCGCTAGTTCTATATTTCCAGAATATGTTTTTTATCACAAAAATAAAATAAAATTTAAGCATAAGCCTTTAAATAAAGCAAAATGAAAAATGAAAATTAATAATCATGTTACGATCTAGTGGATTTTCTGTGCCTTGTTAATAGGAAAATAATCAGTAAGTTCTTATTTAAAAAGCTGTGCGCTTTGGGTCAATATCAAATTAAGTTAAAATTATATATTATAATTAATTTGGATTAGTTTTTTAATGATTAGACAGTGTGTATTTGAATTAGTATATTATATATATTAAAATTAAACTATGATCGAGTCTCATGTTAAGTTACAGGAAGGTCAACTGCAGGTATAGTTGGTCCTTAGTTTGATTTGAGGTGAGCCTAAGCCTAGCTCAATTTATTATTTGTCTGTGCCCGCTCTACTTTATAAGGTGTGTATTGGTAATTTTTATGCCTTTGATATGCTCAATTTTGAGTTTAATTTTAATGAATATTATTCCTTTTTAATTACGCATTAGTTAACAAACAGAATTTATGCATGTATTAGTAGATTTGAGCTCTTCTGACATTTTAAGGTTTTAAGAGATACTAAATAAAGGCTTTCCCAACCCCATGTGACAAGCCATATTTGCAAGGAATATGAGTAAGTAATTATTTTAATAAAGCTTTTAACTGTAAGGAAATTCAAACAACACGTTTAACAAACTTTACCTGCTTCAATGGCCAAACAGTGTAAGACGTCACTCTCACAATAGACTATACTGCCAATGACAGGGAAAGTGGCGTTCGAATCTAAATTGATCGTTTTGAAGGTGTGTTTTTTTTCTAAAAAGGTTTTACATTCTTCCACCTCACAAATATGGATGCATTGCCTCTAAATTCAATTTTCCTCGTCCTTAACTCACTAGCGTATTTAGTACATATTCATATAATCTGAACAAGAAGTAAGACGCGACCCACTCCGGTGGATTCGTAGTTTATTGCGCTACTCTTGCAATAGACTAGACTATCGTTGACAGAGAGATCGTAGTTAGAATCTCGGTTGGGTGTACTGAGTCTGGGCTTTTTTCAAAATTGTTTTCCAATCCCCCCTCCCCCACGCAAATGTGTGATACATTTCTTCTAAATTTAACCTTACTCACCCCGAACTAATTAGCGTAGCTATTACATATGTATATAATCTGAACAGGTAGTAAGGCGTGGTGTTAAAAATACTTTTAATTGGCGTATTTTATATATTTAACTATAATTGAACTTCTTCGGTCTGGTTTTGTCGATGACCCCCCAGTTTTCCTGTGACCCGAGTGTACTGGTGAAAGGAGTCATGACAGTGCTCAGCATGTAGGAATCTGTTACATTTCCATGTCCTTTCTTTCTCGTCCCATGTTCCATCTTAAGCTCTACCCATCTATCCTGACGAGAGTAGTGTGGAAAGGGGGACCATGAGAGAGAAGGGGGTGGGGGTGGGAGAAGTAATTTCAACACCAATCCTCTGGCCTTCTGAACACAGCACTACCCTTTCCATGTTACTTCTTCATTGGATTCTCTTTGGACCACCAAATGTATCCACATTTTTACCAGCAGCCATCCTCTAACCTTTATTCTCTCTCACCAACCTCATCCTTCTTCCGTTTCTAATTTGTTTTTTATCCCCGCACACACCTTTCAACCTTTTTTTCTTTGGAATAAAGTCATTGAAATATTGTAATCCTCGGTTCTTCTACATAGGGTTTTCATATAAAACCCATATATTTCTATCTAATATAGAATGTTTAACCTGTTGATTTACTGGAGATGAAAGCTTCTAATGACAAATTTGTTTAATAGTTGGTTTCACACGAGTCTTTGAATACCAGTACAGAAGGCGTTCGTTATTAAATGGTGATTAATAAAATAAACATGATTATTTATTTTATGACAATTGATGGTGTTCATTTTCAATTTCTTTATTCGTAATAAAAAATTATTATTTTAATTAAATTAAATACTAAAATTTTAAAATTAGATTAATGTTTTGCACACACATCACCTTTATTAATTGTGGCACTATATTGAGATTAAAAAGTAAACCACCTAAATCTATGGTGATTAAAACGTTTATTTCAATGGTTTCCAATATCTAGTTACATTTTTATTTGCCATGTTAGCCAAATTACTAATAAAATCATAGGATTTACTATATTATCATCAGAATATTTTTTATAGATTCTTAGCACCTAAAGTTTATTAATTATATTTTAGGTAAATCAATATTAGTTAGTAGTAAAACTCTTTAAAAAAATACCTATAGAAAAATAATAAATACAGTGGAGTCCGGTTAGTTTTGGGAGCCGTTTATTTGGGACAAAATTTAAAGAACAGAAACAAAACAGGTGTTTAGCCTGATTTTTTTTTCCACTTATTTGGGACAACTCACCGCTCAATAGGGGTAGTTAAGGTCGTGATTGAACAACCAACTGTAAAATTATATGTAGATTGGGCATACACTTGTAACATGGGGATTATTCGAGCAGCGTTGAGACAGTTCTTGAGTTGTTCTATGATTATGCTGCGTTTATTCTGTGTCTTGATATTATGATAGAAATTATAATTCCGGTATGGTTACACTTATACTAGGTACTCTATATAATTATGTATATGTATTGTGTGTTAACATGGATAAAAACTGTACCAAACAGACCCCTGATAAAAAAAAATACATTTAAATGATTTTAAGACTCCTGTCAAAAGGCCTAGTTAAGATATGTCACTTACCCAGGTAATAAAGGCAATCCTTAATCAGCATTAGATACCTGTGGCGACTTTGTTCGGTTGCAGTTCATAAATATAATACATCAGGGTTCCCTTGATATTTTTATTAAAGAAATAATCTTTAATAAATGTGTAGACTTTGCTTGATATAAATATTAATATGTACTGTATTTTCATTTAGCATAATACATAAATTTTGTTTGTTTAGCGTTATATATTTTAAAATATGTGTTTGAACCAATATAACTTAAAAACAGTGTTATTTTATTAAATCACGCATTCGTTCTATTTCATTAAATTTTCTCTTTCATTTGAATGTTTTTAAAAGGCTTATTGTTTAAAATTTATTTTAATTGCGGTAGTCCCAATAAACCGGAATCTACTGTTTATTGTATTAAACAAATAAAATTTTGTAAATATTTTTCTGGTTTTAAATTTAATTTGACATAATACAATATACGGTGCTACTATTTTTAATAAATAAATATTTTATTTGCATAATTATGACTTATTATTGTATATTATATGATTTTCATAAAAATGTTTCCCTTATATTTTAAATAGTACTAAAATTATATATCTATTTTTTATAACTACATTGACTTGGAGGATGTATTCGAAAATAATATGACTTAATAAATACTCGATGATTTATAAGAAAACAAAACTATATATTTATATATTGGTCCAATGAAATATTCATAAATCGTTGATGACTCAACAAATATCTCTTAGAACAGCTGTATCGTAGTAGTTTCGAACGTAGAAAATATAAGAAACGACTTCTGCTTTAAAATAATAAATTGAAATGTCAGCACTGCATATGGAACAACTCTTACTAAAATTGGTCCCTAGAAAAAGTTTTTATTTCCTATATTACACAATTTCAAATAGTATTTCATCTTACTTTGTTAGATTTTACTATGAAATACGAGATTAAAATTTATACAGTATATCGACACATGTCGAGAATTGTTGAAAAATTGTTTTTCCCAGGTTTGTTTCTTTAGGGCTAATAGATTTATTTTTTAATGCTACATGCTGAAAAAGTTGACATTTTGTATTAGTAAAAAGCCTTTTTTATAAAATTATACATTTTAAATGTGTCTGTTCTTTGAAGTAAGTTTAGTATTTTATATAAAGCTGTACTCCAAAGGTTCTATCAATTGGTGACTTAAAATTTATTATTCAAAATAACATAGTGCAAAGAACAAATTTGGATAAAATGCATCAACATATTTATGGAAAGACTATAAGGAATTCAATAGTGTACATTGATACTCCAAGTACAAACCTTAATGGACTAAACAACAAATATGCCATCACAAACCTAATTATGATGGTTACTTATATAACCCACTTTGGTTCATTGTTTTTTATAAATTTATTTTAGCACCACATTTTACTACCCGCTCAGGCTATCCGCTTATATAATATTTACAGTTTTTTTTGTGGATTAGGAAGGTTATATTTGTATGAAGTGTACCCGCATTTTCGTTCAAAGACAATGGAAACCCTTTTTGAAAAAAAACAATCCTCAACACACCCAATCAAGATTTTAACCTCGTTCTTCCTGTGATCGGCAGTCTAGTCCACTGCACGAGAAGTACCTTAGACCACTCGGTTATTGAAGCGGGTGATTCATTGCTAAATCACCAGACATGGAAAAGTATAGCAAGTGACTAGCAGACCAAAGCAATTATTTATGCGATGCTATTAAATGTTTTTATAATTTATAGCCCTAGAAAATTATATGGCTGCAATATCTTATTTTCATCTCAAATAATTAAGCTTCAGATTTTATCATTATTATATATATATATATATAT